>JAJIYU010012226.1:0-14681 GCA_030144865.1 Tinospora cordifolia | reverse complement strand
TCTAAATGCATATTATACTAAATATAAACAAATACACTACATTTTCTATTATATTAATTCACATTATACATAAAATACGTATAATATTATTAGTCTACTATGCAACTAACACTAATGCACCTGCAACATTCTTGGATCTAATAAACAAGGATTTCAAACATTATTTGGATTGGTTCATAGTGGTTTTTGTGCATGAAACCTTGATCTACACAAAGCCTGAGGAAAAATGAGCACCTTAAGATTGCTTGAAACTCTCAAAGGCCATTAGCTATGCACAAAGTTTAGTAAATATGAGTTTTGGAAAAAGATGGTCATATTGTTAGGGCACATTATCTTTGTATATGGCATATCAGTAGACCTAGAAAAGGTGGAGGCAATCATGAATTGAAAGCAACCCAAAATGGCTACTCAGATCATGATTTTTTGGGATTCAATTAGTATTATAGAGGATTCATCCAAGATTTATCTAAGTTATCTAAGCTAATCAAGAAAGGGATCAAGTTTGTTTGGGATGAACAAAATGAAAGTATTTTCAAAGAACTAAAGAAAAGACTGATTTCAATCCCTATATTGATTACCCTAACGCCTAGAGTTGGTTATACTATGTATATTGATGCATCGAGGAATGACTCGGGTGCAATACTAATGCAAGATGGTAAGGTTACAACCTATGCCTCACAAGAACATAAGATTCATGAGCAGAATTATTCAACTCATAATTTATAGCTTGGGGCAATAATCTTTGCCTAGAAAATTTGAAGACACTACCTATATGATGAGAAGCTTGACTTATTCTCTAACTATAAAAGTCTAAAGTACATTTACACTCAAAAGGAGTTGAACCTTTGGTAGAGAAGATGGATGCAATATATAAAGAATATGATTTTGAGTTACATTAACATTCAGGGATGGCAAACATAATAATGGATTCCCTTAGTAGGAAGTTCAATAGGACAAAAGAGGAAAATGATTAGATGCATCAACTTATTGACAGAATTATAGTCTGGGTATAAAAACATATGATAAGCATAAGGCATTGTACACTATTGTATGTCAATCAAATAGATTATAATAAATACAAGAGGAGTAAAACAGATTAAGTGGATAATGAACATGACAGAGGGAATCATATAGGGAAAGCATAGTGATTTTAGAGTTGATGGCGATGGTATATTGGGATTGGGCGATAGAATATGTGTGCTTGAGAACGTATAAACCCTAGAAGATGATATTGGAAGAGGCACATCAAGCAAAAACTACACTACATCCCAGAGGTGATAAGATGTACTAGAACCTCTATAAGACTTATTAGTAGAGAAGAATGAAAAGAGACATAGCCAAATACAACTCTTAGTGTCTAAGATGCTAGTAGATTAAGATTGAGCATTAGAAACTCATAACACTACTATAGCTTCTCCATATATCGGAATGAAAGTGATAACATCACTATAAACTTTGTGAATTATTTAAGAACTTAAAAGGAGAAGACATTATGTGGGCTATAGTTGACCATCTCGTAGAAGTAACCAATTTCCTATTGATTTAATATGCA
This sequence comes from Tinospora cordifolia, assembly GCA_030144865.1. Taxonomy (NCBI): domain Eukaryota; kingdom Viridiplantae; phylum Streptophyta; class Magnoliopsida; order Ranunculales; family Menispermaceae; genus Tinospora; species Tinospora cordifolia. The sequence continues at coordinate 13,129 of JAJIYU010012226.1, read as the reverse complement.
AACCAAGTTAATAAACTAGGAGAGCTTTATGTCAAAGAGATTTTGCGATTACATAACGTTTTAAAGATCATTATGTCATTTTGGGATTTGGGATTCACATCCTAGTTTTAACAAAGCTTGTAGAAAGAGTTGGGTAACAGGTTGACTATGAGTACAATATTTCATCCTTAGACAAATGGGCAATCAAAAAGGATGGTTCAGATCCTAGAAGACATGTTGAGAGCATGGATCCTTGATTTCAAGGAGAATTGGAGCAAATACCTACACTTAGTCAAGTTTTCCTATGATAATAGTTACTAGGCGAGCATTTGAGTGGTTCCACACGAGTCTCTCTATGATAGACCATGTAAATACCCATCTTGTTAGGTAAGGTTCGAAGATTATGTGCTTATTGATGTAGACATGGTTGAAGAGATGAATAACCAAGTCAAATTGATCTAAAGGAGGTTGGTCATAGCCTAGAATCGACAAAAAGTTATGTTGACAAACGAAGAAAACCTTTGAGGTTTCAGGTTGGAGACAAAGTAGTTTTGAGGGTAAGCCTCAAAAACATAAATGAAGGTTTAGATAGAAGGGTATGCTATCACTAATGTTCATTAGACCATTTGAGATCTTGTGACAAGTTGATGATTATACATATGAGTTGGATATGCCAAGCTGCATGTCCTCAATACTTTATGACTTCCATCTATTGATGCTATGAAAGCGTAAGCAAGACGACTCTCACGTCATACACTGGGAGGAGATAGAGGTGCAACATGATACTATGTATGAGAAAGTTGTGGTTAGCCTACTAGATCTCGGGATAGAGAACTTGAGGACGAAGGACATTCTATTAGTCAAGCTCCTACGAAGACATCATGTATTTGAAGAGGCAACTTAGAAGTCAGAAAGTGAGATAGACCAAGTAACAAGATCTCTTTACAAGGAGCACTTAACGGAGATTGTATCGACTGATAAGAAACACTGGTAACATTCCTTTAAATTTCAAGGACATAATTTCCTTAGGGGGTAGGTTGTAATGCCTTAAAAATTCGACAAATACTTGACACTCAATTACGATGAAATCAGAGTAAATAATGCATAATAAATAATTTCATAAATAACTATCCCATGAGAATTAAAAATGAAACACATAAAATATATGGTTTAAAAGTCTCAAGTACTATAGAACCTTAAGATCGTACTTAGTTATCTAAAAACGAAGTTTGAACTTCTATGAGTAAATGGTCATTTTGTCATATGATGACAAAAGTGTCTTTTTACACTAAATATGACATACACAAGTCCACCAAACAAGAACATTATACTCATTAGTGAAAAATTTTGACAATTTTGGCCACATAAGGGGAAGACGATAATTTTTTTAATTAGGGGTCAAATTGTCTTTTTAAAATGGACTATGACCACAAAAATTTGAAGAAATAATTTTTGTTAAAAATAATCACAAGTGCAAAAAATTAAGAGTTGGATAAATACTTAGAAAATAATAATAATAATAATAATAATAATAATAATAATAATAATAATAATAACAATAATAGTATTTGTAATAATAATAATAATAAACAACGATATGGATAATGTTATAATTAAATATTTAAAAAAAATATAATTGAATCAAATTGTACTAAGACAAATGACAAATTAAATAGGTGCTTTGTCATGAGACTAAATGACACTAAGGACTATGGGAACACCGTGCAAAATTGGTACTACCTAGGGAGAGAAATTAAATTCAAGACTTGAAACTTTATTTTTATGGTTCTTATGTCAGGTCTTGAGGTTCTATGTTGCTTGAGACTTTTTAACCCATATTTTATGTCTTTTACTTTTAATTTGTCGTTTTTATTTCATGAGATAATTATTTATGAAATTATTTGTTATTGATGCTAATTTCATGTATTTTAATTAAAAAATTTGTCAAATTTTCAAGGTATTACATGATAGCAAAAGATAAGAACTTCTCATAAAACATCTCTTTGAATTCCTCTCTAGTCATTCTCAAAACATATATGTTAGGGTCATTTATGATAATCTCTTATTATTGTTGTGTTGGTCCTTATGAATTGATGGACCACCGATGCAACTTTCTGCAACTTTCTTGGTGTGTGTTAACCTTAAAGTGTTCAAATGTTTGTCCATCTTCAAGAACCAAACATCTATGGTCATGTGAGCTTTTGTAATTCCATTCGGGGTTTTCATTAATCCTTGTCCTAAAGTTAGGGTTGTGGCTAGGGCACACAAGTTGTTGAACATAGGCTTGAGCTTATAGTAGAGCCCTCATGACCTGCTCTATGACCTATGAAGATCTTAGCCATCATCTACGAAGAAAGCACTACCCCAACTAGGGCCCCAACTGTTCTCTGTAGTTCTCTCTACCTTGCTGGCTAACCTCATTAGTGTTAATAGTTCTCACTGCATTCCTTTCACATCTAGCCATTATTATCCATAAGACAAAATTAATTTAGTGTCTTATAATTTAACCAAATACCATTAAGGGAGTGATTTCTTAACATAGACTTAAAATTACAATTGCATGTATTGATTCCAAATTCTCAAAGTTCAGATATAATTTTTCCTCAAAAGACAAGAAATAAAAGTCTTCCGAAGCATGCAATATGGCTAACCCTACTTTATCATTCATGCCCTACAATAAGCTACTAGCATTCTTTCCTCTGAAAAAGTTCTTTCTCGATCTGCCTCACTATCATAATGATCTCTTAAAGGGTGATACAGTCGAAGGGTGAGAGACTTTGCCTAATCTCAAGCCTTAGTCTATGATAAAAGGCTACAATTATATCCACCCAAGTGAACACAAACCTCTAATTCCTGACTACCTTGTTTACCTCTCCAATCCATCTATTTTCATTTTTAGGTTTTTGCTAGATATATCTCCTAGGCATATCAAAATCATAGTAGTAACCTAAATAGAAGGTCTTCTTGTTATTGTTGTTGTTGTTGCAACCATAGTTGCCTTATGACTCCAGCTACATAAAAGATTACTAGTGACATTCCATATTTTGCATTAAATTTGTTATCATGACTTTAAATTCATATCTTTAGATTCTCAATTGTTCAAGCAGCCCTAGTTTATTATTTTAAGTTTTAGGCAAGGAGTTTTTAAGTCCTCTAATATTTTTAGACTTTAGGGTTTAAGGATCACAATACATGCTCAAACAAGTATAATCATGTTAAACATGTAGCAAACATTCAATTAATCAAACAATTCCACATAACCATAGGAAAAATCCTAAACTTCCATCCATACCTCCAAGTCCAAGTGTTACACGTTCTCTTGTCTAATGACATAAGCTTCCACTCAAGAATTTCACTACACCTAAACAATTTTTCAAATGTCTCACAAACTAAGGCTTCCCAAGCTCCACTATACTTAGTCATCCCATACCAATTGAGCATAGGGTGGTAAGATCTTGTTGTAACACCCACCTGGAATCCTACCAGGACTCTTACCCACGTTGTAGGGCCCACGTCATGGCGTGTCACTCACAAGGTACTGTCCCCTCCCCTTGGGGTTTTCCTTCGCCTCCGTGGAGATTTGAACCAAGGACCTGGGGCATAAGTACCTTGTTCATTCCTCATCCTAGGTACTTAAGCCCCGTGTCCTAGGTTCGAATCTCTGCAGAGGCGAAGGAAAACCCCTAGGAGAGGGGATAGTACCTAGTGAGTCACAGCCGCCATGCGGTGTGCCATGTGGCCGCCACATGGCGTAGGTATGGTGGGATCGGTGGGCCCGTTGGGGTGTGACAATAAAAGGCTTCTTTTTATTGTAACACCCACTGGGAATCCTACCGGGACTCTTACCCACGTCGTAGGGCCCACGTCATGGCGTGTCACTCACAAGGTACTGTCACCTGCCCCCTGGGGTTTTCTTTCGCCTCCGTAGAGATTCGAACCTAAGACCTAGGGCTCAATGGTAGTGGATGAGGAAAGAAATAAGTACTTGAGTTCTAGGTCTTAGGTTCGAATCTCCGCGGAGGCGAAAGAAAACCCAAGGGGGCAGGGGACAGTACCTTGTGAGTGACACGCCATGACGTGGGCCCTACGACGTGGGTAAGAGTCCCGGTAGGATTCCTGGTGGGTGTTACACTTGTTGAGTCATTAGTCATTCATAAAAAATAGCTTATCATTGTGCAAGTGTAGGATTCCTCCATACCCATCTAATTCTTATGTGTCCCATAATATGTAGAAACTAGAGATACATGATCTTTTCGATTTGGCGTCTTATTCAAATTAGTGTTTACTTCGCAACACATTTCTATCTCTAACATATGACTAAGAAATCTGAATTTTTATTATCCATTAGGTCATCCATGGCAACATTCGACACACTATCTAAAGGTTTCCCTTAAGATTTCAAACCTATGTGATGAGCTTTATCCCTTTGACCCAAAGCCTAAGCTTTTGCCCAGTGTACCTAGTACTAAGGCTCTAATACCATCTTTGTAACACCCTGCACTCCAATAACCCAATGTGTTAGAGCAAAATTATCAAAATTCCCTAGCATTCGAACATTAATTTTAATACATTTTTAACTCGCAAACAGAGTTGATTGGAAGACAAGATGCTACATCATTAAAACAACACTAAACATGATTCCTATACCTAATTCTTTATTTAGGTTTCACATTAGTTATACATATAATTCATTCGGCCATCATGAGATCATGACATGCATAATAGAACATGGTTGAGGGTTCCTAACACATAATAGAATGTCAAATCATTGAAGGAGATCCCTAAATAGCATAGTCATAAAACTAGATGTCAAGATAAAATTAACAAGATGAATCTCATAGAAGATTCCAAACATTAAAGTAAAAAAGAACAAGTTAAGCCCATGGGCTAGTGCAAAATGAATTGAGAACGTGAAATTATTATATAATAAAAAGAAATTTTAAAGGCCAATCAACTAGACCTAAACAAAAACTGCACAATAACTTCGTCAGTAAAGCTACCAGCATAGTCACCACTAGAAAGGATCTTTAAGCCCTCTATAATCAATAAATACCTAAAAAATTAGAGGAAGGGTAACCTCAAAGGAGCTCAATGGATCATCCCAAGCACATCATATACATTATTTTCACTTGCATGCAGTAGGCATTTCAATCACTTTATAGTTAGGGTTGACATTAAAATTGAAAGGAATATCCTCAATTTTTTCCTAACTTAGGTGAAACACCCATTAATTCAGACTCTATGTAATACCTTGAAGTTCATATAAAATTTTGATAAATAAAATTTTAAGTAAAATATTTCAATTGCAATAAACTTTGGGAAAACCCATGAAATTATGATTCATATGACATACGAGTTGATGCATGAAAGAATTGATGAATCAGAGCGAAAATCAAAATGCATAGAAGTGAAATTTGTTTCCAAAATGCATAAAAGTGAAATTTGTCTTGGTTACCATGGTAGTGTTTGCGACTGCCAGGATAATGTGAATCAAAACTTAGAAAAATTGATGTGGCCTTGATTACTGCAGTAGATAAATGGGTTTACCATAGCAATGCGTAAATATATGATTTAAAACAATGCACTAAAAAACCATAATTGCATTATTCTACCCTACAATTGCACACCTCCTCCAACAAACCATACCAGCCATTGACTGTCGACTTTTTTCCTCCTCCCATATGCATTCTAAGTTGGTTTTGGTGCAATCCATCATCGACTAGTTGTCTCACAAACATTAATAGAAGAAAAACAAGATAGTCTGTGAGGAGTTTAAACTATAACGCGTCTCCAAGTAGTGGTATCAAGGTAAGGTGTTCGTTTCACATAGAATACATGGTATCCCACCATTGTTTCACAGTTCCTAATGATATTCACACTCTTTTGATGAAACAAAATCCTAGAACCATTTCAACATTCGTGTGAGGTGAACAAAGGAGGCAACGGATAACATCAAGGAATAACGTCTCTCTGCTTTGTTTAATTCATGTTTTCAAGTCTAAAGTCCAATGCATTAAAGTCCCATGCATGAGAGGAAATGAGAAACACACGAAATAAATGTAGTTCTTTGGGAATCATGTGACTACCATGGTAGTGCACTTTACACGTGAAGATCATCATGAGTTACCGCCATAATGCTCAGGCCTATTGTATTAACGACATGAAAACATGCCTAGAACATAAACTATTGCGATAGCCTACCATAGTAGTGTGATTAATCCTTGCAGGTTACTACGGTAACACAAGTGAAGTTCCATTTTTCATTTTCATGCACATGCTTTGATTACTACAATATTTTCCTATACTACCATAGTACACAGGAGAAAAATAAACCAACATATGTTTGTTGTAACCTCTTTATGCAACGTATACCATATAGATTAGAGAATCATTGAGCAATGATTTAAAAACACTAGATATGCTTCAATATCTAAGCAAAATAGTATATAACTCTTGAAGGTTGAGGAGTCATGGAGAATTGGATACTGAAGTAAGGATTTCAAGAGTTGAACAAAGAAACAGATGGAAATGAATTCCCTAGATTCTTTAGTATTGTTTTGGTTTGAATATGAAACATGGTTAAATGTTTACTTGTATTAACTATTTAGAAGCATGTTAGGGATGTGTGTGACACCTATGAACGATTGTTTGTCTTTTAAGGTGTTGATAGCATGTTGTAATTTTCATAAATGTGTATACTGTTTGGAGCATATGTTATGTATACTATACGAGGAATAACATGACTTGTGTGATCCTAAGCATGATGTACTGTTGATTGATGATCTATTGTTTATTTATATTTGGATATTGGTACTGTGAACATGCTTGTGGTTACTAAGTAAGGATGATTAAGAGAGTTAATCACGTACTAGTGTGGTGATGTAGATACTGCGACAGTAATTTGGCATCATCGTTGCTATTCCTAGCCCAAGGCAAGTCTTAATACTAATGTGGTAGTAGTGAGATGGGACTGAGAGTCGAGTTGATACTTCACTTCCTGGACTGATAGTTGAGTTGAGACTTTAATCCTGAGATAGGGTTCTAAATAGGTAACTAACCTTTGGGATTTACTAACGATATTCCAAACCTATTGGAGAAAACCAAAGAAATTCCTTTTGGTCTTAATGTCAACTTAAGCGATTGAACTTCATGAAATGTCTAATGCCTGATAAGTGTTTGCATGTTCTATGTTCTGACTTTAATAATACTCGAGATGTTTTGTGTATGATCTAGGGGCTCTTGAGCTCACCCCACTAATCATTTTTCAAGTAATCATTGAAGGTACTTGGATTGACAAGTGATGGAAGAATCACTTTGTTGTGATGGTATGCCTCACTGATGTGGTCGTGTAGGATTGAAACTTTGTTTTCTATTTATCAATTGTAGGGCAATGGGACCCACTTTACTTTATTTGTTCATTTTTTTGTTGAAATTGGCTTTTGGACCAAACATTTATTATTCATTTGAACCACTGCTATGGCGTCAGTGTCCTTTATTATTGAGGTTAAGTTGATTCATTTCATTTAGTTTGTCATCCCTATGTTTTTATTTTTCATGAAATGAGCTAATATGTTGCTACTCTAATATATGAGGGGATGAAACCTAGTACAAATAAACCAGGAGATGACATGAGAAACGGTAATATCCTGATGCATGGACGGTAAAAGTGGGAGTGACCGCATATTGATGTGAAAGTAGGAGTAATTGCATGTGAATATGATTATGTTTTGAGTTGAGAGACAAGTACAACGATTGTGACGAATGTGACCAAATTATTGGTTCAGGGTGTTACCAAGTTGGTATCAAAGCCTAAGCAGTAGTTCCTGGGCTAGAATTCAATGAATACTCTGATATTAAAGTTGATATTAGAGATTAGGTTGTAGCTCGCTAGAAAAAAATGTTAAACCAACACACAAGGGTCGTGTCAAAGCTCATTTAGTAGAAATACTGGGTAGAATGTCTATAATTCAACAAAGTTAACTTTGATGAGGAATCTAGGGCGTAAATAGTAGCCAAAGAGTAAAGAGTGTTGAGTATGACACCAAAGGTGTTAGTGGTGCTCGGTTAGTAGACATGTTGTATGAATGTTAGAGCCTAGACTATAGAATATTTGGCTAGAGTCTAAAGTTTAGACTATGGATTGTCATTCTGATGAGGAACTATGCAGTAAAGATGTCAGACACATAGGTCTAGGAGAAGACCTTAGGTATGGACTAGGGTGTTGTCAAGATGGCACAATGGATCATGAATAAAAGGTTTGAGGGAATAGGTTAGAGACTGAAAAAAACATAATAACGAAACACTTGTTTCATCAGGACATGAAATTGGGAGGATACTGTATTTTTGGTTTCTGGGTGGTATGGGACACGTATGAATTCTGAGGTATGGAAGAATCCTTGACTTAGAGTTTGATGGCCCATGTTTCATGCATGCTTGGTGACTTCAAAAGAAAATTTTCCCTATGCTTAGCTGGTAGGAAGGTTAAGTATAGTGGGACTTGGAAAGTCTTAGTTGTTGAGACATTTGTGAAAGTTTATGGGTGTAGTGAGATTTCTTGGCAGAAGTCTATGTTGTCGGGCAAGGATGGTATGGGACGTTCAAACTCAGAGGCATGGATGGAAGCTTAGGAATTTCTCTATGCTAGCGTGAAATTGTGTAATTGTGTGCATGATTGTTTGCTTGTACGTTTCCCTGTATAAAGATTTTGAAATACACATATCATGATTTCTGAATACACTGAACCCAAATCTAGTACTCAAAAATAATAGAAGACTTAAAAGCATAAACCAATAGGCTGGTGAACAGATGAGAGCTTAATACCATGAATTTATAGTCATGATAGCACGGATGAGCGCTATAGTGATTATTTCACTCAGTTTATGATAATGAAATAGATATTTGGATGTAGATAGTGACTGGATCCAAGTGATACGCCACAAAAGCTACTGCAGCTGACAAGATTGAACCAGAAGGGCAGGAAGCACAAATTAATTAGACCGAGGCTCAAGTGGGGGTTGTATTGACTCTTGAGTTCTAGACAGATATCATCAGGAGGGTCACAGATAGATCATGAGGGCATTGCCATTGACACAAATATATCCACAAGTGGGACCAAAGCTATAGATATAAGCCCCACATCAGGGTAGATTTCAATATAGCAATCGACACTTATGCCTGAGGCTCCAGTCTGTCTAAGGGCACAAGATGAGATTGAGGATAAGGAGCAAAGGGCAATGTTGATAGATTTACAAAAACTTTGGCCTTCTCAGTTCGATGAAACATCTAACAGCACAACAGCTGATCACTGGTACCAGAAGCTAGATGAGCATCTAGATGTGTTAGGGTTGATAGGTCCTTGTAGAGTTGTGATAGCTACCCATTAATTTAAGGGACTAGCTAGGAGTTGATGAGGATACTAAAGACAAGATACAAACACCAACTTCCGATAGATGAACTGGAAAGAGTTTAAGAAAGTGTTCCATGAGAAATTCTTCCCAGAGACTGTGCTGAGATAGATGTAGTCTAAGTTCATCCAATTGACTCAAAGAGATATGATTGTAGCAGAATACGAGACCAAGCTTACCGAATTGGCTAAGTTTTTCTATGAACTAATTAGGAAAGAAAAGATGAAGGCAGCCAATTTGTGGAGGGTCTCAAGATCGAGATCCAAAAAGCGATAATATTGATGGGCTTAAGGATGGACAGGGACATTGTAGAGAAGGCATTGTTACTAGAGCAAGAACTGAACTTGAAGCAGAAGTTAAGGAATAGAAATAAGAGGCTAGGCAACCAAGGCAACCAGAAAAAGCAAAACAAGAACAATCCTCAAAGGCATCAGAACAATGCCAGAGTAGACAAACAAGTAGCTCAAAGAGACAGAGCATGCTTTAGATATGGACAAGGAAGACATCTTGTGAAGGATTGTTAGAATTGAGGGCCACAAAGGAAAAAATCAGGGGCAAGGCAATGGTCATGGTGGAAATTAAGGTGGTTGAGTTGAACAACAACCACCGCAGCAACAACCCCAAGCACAACAACAACAGGGTAGGCAAAATAAAGCCCAAGTGTCTGCTTTATAGGATGGACAAGCAGACCCAACATAGGTTGTCAAAGGTACTTTTTTATTATTTAATGTTGCTGTGAAAATATTGTTTGCTTCAGGTGCCACTTAGTCATTTGTGCTAGAAGGTTTAGCTAAGATGTTACAACTATGACTTCCACACCTCCAAAACCATTATATGTATCCACTCCCATAGGAACTACAACAATTGTTTGAAAAATCTACACATGTTAGACGAAATTTGATGACAAATTAATAACTACTGACCTTAGGTATTACCTTTCAAAGGGTATGATGTGATATTGGGTATGAATTAGTTGATTCAACACTCGGATCAGATCAATTGCCCAAGACGGGTCACATTAACTCTATCATTTGGTGAATTAGTGAAGATCGATGGGGATATGTAGAGGTTACCACAGAGTCTTATGACAACCAAGTTACACTGTTTGAAACAGAGTGTAGACTTCAAACAGTTGTTGGAAGAGGATATTAGGGAACCTAAAAAGATTCAGGAGATACTTGTAGTGCAAGAATATACTGACATGTTTCCAGATGACCTACCTGGACTACCATCACACAGGCAAGTAGAGTTCAAGATTGAATTGCATCTAGGTATGGATCTTAGAGCCATTCCTCCCTTTAGGATGGCACCAGTGGAATTGATTGAACTCAAGATGCAACTCAATGTATTCCATGAGAAAGGATTTGTTAGACATAGTAAATCACCATAGAGAGCTCCAATGTTGTTTGTGAAGAAGAAGGATGGATCCATAAGGTTGTGTATTGACTATAGGAAGCTCTCTCGAGTAATGATAAAGAACAAGTATCATTTGCCCATAATTGATGATGTGTTCGATTAGTTGAGGGGAGCCACACACTTCTCTAAGATTGATCTGAGGTCAATATATCACCAACTGAGGATTCGAGAGTCAAATATATATAAGATAGCCTTTAGAACTCAATATGGGCACTTCAAGTTTACAGTGAAGCTATTTGATTTGACCAATGCACCGGTTGCATTCATGGACCTGATGAACAGGGTGTTCAAATAATACTTGGACTAGTTCATAGTGGTGTTTGTGGACGATATCTTAATCTACTCCAAATTAGAAACTAAACATGTAGAGCACTTGAAAATTGTATTGGAAACATGAAGAAGGAACAAATTATATGCTAAGTTTAGCAAGTGTGAGTTCTGGATGAAGAAAGTTGAGTTTCTTGGCCATGTTGTCTCAGCTGAAGGAATATCAATAGACGCTGATAAAGGAGAGGCAGTGTCAAACTAGAAACAACCCAAGAACCTAATAGAGATCAAAGGTTGCTTAGGTTTGGCAAGATACCATTGTAGGTTCATCCAAAACTTCTCAAAGTTAGCTTGATCTATGACTAAGCTAACCAAGGAAGGAGCAAAGTTTGTTTGGTATGAGAAGTGTGAGAAATCATTCCAAGAATTGAAGAAGAGGTTGACTTCAACCTCCATATTGGTTACTCCTACACATGGGGTGCCATATATCCGATATACAAATGCATCGCAAAATGGACTAGGCGCTGTGTTGATGCAAGAGGGAAAAGTCATCGCACATGTCTCATGATAGTTAAAAATACATTAATAGAATTACACTACTCATGATTTGGAGTTAGCTACAATTGTGTTTGCACTAAAGATTTTGAGGCATTACCTCTATAGAGAGGGATTTGACCTGTTCTTAGATCATAAAAGCTTGAAGTACATTTAGACCCAAAAGGAACTAAACCTTAAGCAACAAAGATGGATGGAGTTCTCGATGGACCATGACTTTCAACTACACTAACATCTAGGAAAGACTAATGTTGCAGTTGATGCCCTTAGCATAAATTATAATAAGAAGGATGAGGAAAAAGCATAGATGCACTAATTTATCAGTGATTACAATTTAGGTGTAACTTTAGGTGGGGGATAGGCATACCTATATGTTATGACTTGCCAATTGGGTCTCTTACGTCAAATAAGGGATGAACAAAAACAAGATACATGGATAATCGATCCAATGGAAGGTGTTAAACAAGGTAAGCATCTTGATTTTAGGATCAATGCCAAGGACACATTGAGACTGGGAGACAAAATCTGTGTTTTGGAGAGTGGGTAGAGTAAAAGAACCATACTTGATGAAGCTCATAAGAATAGGTATACTATGCATCCAAGTGGCGATAAAATGTATTAGATATGAAAAGAGAGATAGTCAAATGCCCAACCTATCAACAGGAAAAGGAAAAACAAAAAAAGTCGACTAGGATGTTATAGCCACTCCAATCCCAGAATGAAAGTGGGATAACATCTACATGGACTTCGTTAGCGGTCTACCCAGAAACCAAAAGGGAGAAGACACAATTTGGGTAATCATGGATCGACTCACCAAGTGGCTCCTTTCCTGTCTATATGATCCACAAATCTAGTCGAGAAACTTGGAGAACTCTATGTCAAGGAAATAGTGAGGCTACATGGGGTGCCAAAAACAATAGTATAAGATAAAGATTCCAGATTCACTTCTTAGTTTTAGCAGAGCTTGCAAAGGAACTAGGCTGTAAACTTACCATGAGTACTGCATTCCATTCTTAGAGTGATGGGCAGTCTGAGAGGATCATACATATACCAGAAGATATGATGAGAACTTGTATCCTTGATTTTAAGGGAAATTGAGCAAATACTTGCACTTGGCAGAATTCACTACAGTAACAGTTATTAGGCGAGTATAAAAATGGCTCTATCTGAAGCTCTTTATGGCAGACCCTGTAGATTACCTTCATGGAGAGCCAATTTTGAAGACCATGTGTTTACAGGGCCAGACCTATTATAGGAAATGAATGATTAGGTTAAGCGAATTGGCTACAACACATAATAGACAGAAAAGGTATGTTGGCAAGATTAGAAGACCTCTAGAGTTTCATATAGGTGATCGAGTATTCTTAAGAATCAACCCTTAGAAGGCAATCAAGCAATTTGGGTATAAGAGAAAACTTCACCGAATCTATTAGTACATGAAATAAATGATTAGGTCAAACAAATTCAAAAGAGATTGGCCATAGTACATAGTAGACGGATGTAACACC
>JAJIYU010012225.1:0-14679 GCA_030144865.1 Tinospora cordifolia | reverse complement strand
GTTAAACAAAGCTGTAAGGATAGCTGATAATAACTCAAAATTTTAGTAGAATGACAAAATAAAAATCAAATAGAAGAACTACTATAAGTTGAGACTGAAGAATTAATAAAATATTGTGACGATGATATTTGAAAAAAAAAATGACTTGTAATGGTTGCTTGTAAAATGTTATGAAAACATGGTTCAGTTATAATTTATGAGGATAGTGATAATTAATAGATAGTTTAAAAATGATTTGATAAGGTATGAATAGATGTGCTAGGACATATGTCATTCCTTCCCTATTTCTAGTTTTCTCATTTTGTTCTTTAGTTATATAATACTGCACACATCATTCCTTCCCTACGAATGATATCTTGAGACAATTTCTTGAAAATCTTATTATGCTATGTGGTTGCATCTTTGTCTGATCTTCAACATCAATTTTTTTTTTTTTTAAGGTTTTTGCTGATCAAAGTGTTGTTCACATAAGCTAGTGGAAGTCAACACAATACTCAATATGATAACAAAGATTAAGATAGAGAAGCTTGATGACACTAACTTTTCAATATCAAAGCTTAAGATTAAGACAATTCTACGCAAGAAAAATTGCGTCTAACCAATTCAAGGCATACCAAAAAAAAATCATAGATGATAAAGAAGATAGATGTTGATACAATATTAAATTTGCATCTAACATTGGCAGATAATATCTTGTCAAGTACAAAAGAAAAAAAAACATCCAAAGAAATTTGAGGCACGCTCATCAATTTATATTCACTATATAATATTATCTTCTTTAAAAGAAAATGTACACTCTTTAAATGACAAGATCCACATCATTAGCTAATTATATTAACACCTTAAATACTTTATTTTCTTAACTCAGCACGTTGGATCACAAAATAGAAGAGCTTGAACATGAGAAGATCCTACTTCAAAGTTTGACTTGTATGGTTAATTATTCGTAAACCTCTTGAAGAATAGTGTAGACGCATGAACAAGAAAGACATATTAGTAACACTAAAGCAAGGCGAGGCTTTGTCTGTGACAAGATGTAGATTAACAAAACATGTGTAATACTCTGAAAAAAAAAGTTAGGAATGAATTTAGTAAATAAAAAAAAATTATTTTACTTTTTGTCATTACTAAGTAATATTTATTACATCATTTACTCATTTATTTAAAAAAAATAGTTGAAAAAAATTGAGGTGGTATTACAACATAGACAATAGATCTTGAAACATAAGATATACCTTAGATAGATAGCTAGAATTAGAAATAGTGGATCTACTCAAAATAAAAATAAAAATTATAGACGAGAATCAGTGAAAACTTTGTTGGTCGAGAATTGGGATTAGGGAGAATCCATCCTTGTGGACTCTAGTAGGATGGGGTGCATAGAACTTCAGGGGTGTGCGAGAACATTTGGTCTCAAGGCTTGGCAAGCCATGTTTGGTGAAAGACCGTCAACTCTAAGGGAACTAGTATGCTTATGCTAACTAGAAGGGGGTAGTGGGTGTAGTGTGTACTAAGGAATACTTAGTTGATAGGACATTTGCTCTTTGTTTGAGTGTAGTGGCGTTCCTTTATGGAAGCTCATCTCATTGGGCTAGAGTGTGATGGGGCACTTGAACTCAAAGGGAATAGGTAGAAGCATAAGAGATTCCATTATGTTATTTTGTGTTGTTAGTTTAAATGTTTATTCTTGTTGATTAATGTTTATTATTTACATGCTCACCCTAAATCCCTTACCCAATGGACAACCAAAGATTGTTAAACCAATAATGATGAAGTGTTGTCAAATCAAATCAATTGTTGTTGATTTGAATCCAAACCTAGAAAATAAAATCCCTAGGGTCACAAAATTACAATAACTTAGAATGTTGAACCTAGAGTCACCCTAGCATGAAATGAAAGGCAAGATCAAATGGCTCGCAAAGGAAAATGACAAAGTATTGAGATTAAATTAATATCAAAGCTTGATAGACAACCAAAAGAATGAAGAGAAAGTAGTAGAGGTACTCAGAATGATCATCACCGGACAAGATAGATATATGGATGGACTAAAGACAAACCCTCTAAAGAAATTGGAAATGGAGAAATAGATAAGACGCAAGACTTCAATAGAATCCAAATTTAATAAGTAATATGATATGAATGTCAAGATGTTATCTTGCCATCTCAAATCCTTTATGAAGTTAATTGAAGTTTGATCTTATATCTTTGAATCCATCATACCATCATTAATTTTTCTTTTCATAGTGTCACCAACTTGTATTTGAGGTGACATATTATTTCTACCTACATTCTTTCTTTCTTCTATTTAATTGAAATTTCTAAAACTTTCTTGTGATTAATTCTCCTTTTTCATTATCTCACCAATTTGTGTTTAAGGTGGCATTTTAGTTCTTTTTGTGCTTAAATCTTTGCATATGCCCTTCATTGAAAATCGTACAACTTTGTTACTATAAGATTTTTATCTTCATTATGTTACCAAATTTCTAATTGAGGTAACATGTTAGTTCCTATATTTCTTTCCTTCTTTAACTAATTGTCAAAATTAAAAAGTTCTTTGACTATCACTTTCTATCCTTCTATTAAACTATTTTATGTGTTTCTACTTCTACAAATTTCATTCCTTGTGGATTTGTATATTCTAATCTAATTTCAATTATTCAGTGATCTCCTTGGTTATTCATTACTTTCGTTGTTAAGTTTTGAACATTTATTTATTCTGTGGCTATTAACCCCTTTCTCAATTTTAAATCCAATTTTCTTTTCGTGGTAATTATAAATTTGTATCTATAATTTATTATTTACCCTTTTGCAACTTTTGAAATAGGAAACAACATAATATTAGTGATTACAATGAATTTTATCCTTCGTATTTCTTTGATAGTTACTTTATTCGTTTAATTCCTTTTCCATTATCTTTTTTCTTTTGCCCTTCATGTCCATTGTATCTTCTAAGATAGTGGCAACAGTTTGCATCTATCAAAACCTTTAATGTTCTTTTTCTTATGTACTTCCTTGCACTAATGTACCTTAAAAATAATTTAGATAATTATGTGTAGTAAATAATTGATGGCATTGATTGTATGTCAAGATAAATTAAAATTGTATGGCTTGATCTATGAATTACTTGAAGAATCGTCCTTGATTAAATTTCGATGATAAATTTCTTTTAAGTAAGATAGATTGCAATACTCTAAAAAAAGTTAGGAATGAATTTAGTAAACAAAAAAAATTGTTTTAATTTTTGTCATTATTAATTAATATTTATTACGTCATTTACTCATTTATTTCAAAAGAAAATTAGCTGAAAAAAAATCAGGGTGTTATAATGTGCCTTTCATGGGAGCACTTAAAGTCAAAATAGATCAATGTCAAAAGCAATTAAGGATGTAAAGTGATACAATTGCGATAAGGGGGCATGTCAAAAGGGAGTGTTGGTTAAATAAGAAGAGTGGGGAGGGTAAAGCTCTTCAATCATCAAATCCTCAATGATGTGTAACAAGTACCTAATGGTGAAATCCTATACAGTGAGGTGACCACAATGTTTGAAGGCAAAAAACAACTAGCTAATGTTTAGGTGCTAGACTTAGCAACAACTTGGCACATGGCCTCTTTGAGCTAACCGTCTCATACTTACAAACCTATCTCGATCTATTTATACGGAGAATGGTCATTCCTTAAGTTCATTAGCATTGATACCATCAAGATAATAATGCGTGATCGTACAGTTTGCATTATTCAAGGGTGTTACAAGTTAAAGGCTTAAAGAAAAAACTATTATTTATGGGACAAGTAGATGAATTTAGTTGTAAAATTCAAATAGAAGATGAGATTATGAAAGTAATTAAAGACGTGCTCTTCATAATGAAAGTGGAAAAGATGGTTGCAAAGTTGTACAACCTTTTTGGGGAACCTTTATAGGAAGGAGATGCACATGTAACATCAACGAAATATGAAAAAGACTCATCAGTAATGTGGCACGTAAGTTAGGCCACGTGTCTGTATGAGGGTTGAAGATTATCTTTGATAGGAAATTACTTCATGGGCTCAACTTAGTAAATATGTCATTTTGTGAGCATTGTATTACTAGCAAGTAGCACAAGTTGAAGATTGATAAATCAAATGCCAGAAGCAAGTCTATTTTACACTTAATTCATTTAGATGTTTGGGAAGCACAGGTACTATTTAAAGGAGGAATGAGATATTTTATGTCCTTTATTGGCAACTTCCCAAGGAGACGTTAGGTAATACCCAGTAAAGAATAAGACAAATGTGCTTGAGATTTTCAAAGCTTTCAAAGCGTGAATAGAACATGAATCTAAAAAGCAAATCACGAGTTTAAGGACCAACAAGAAAGGAGAATTTATCAGCAAGGAATTTGGGGCATTTTGTTAACAAGAAGGTATCAAAAGACAGCTCACAGTGGCATGTTCTCCTGAACAAGAATGGAGTGGTAGAGCGGATGAATATAACTCTATTCAATAAAACTAAAGCAATGTTGAGGACCGTAGGTTTGAAGAAATCATTTTGGGTAAAAGTAGTTAAAACTGTTTATTATGTGTTGAATCAATCTCCATCAACATTGATTGAGTTGAAGACACCAATGAAAATTTGGAGTGGTAAACCGATTGATTATCCTATATCGTACATTTTTAGATGTCCTACATACATCATGTTTAATGTTTACAAAAGGACAAAATTGGATCCTAACTCTAGAAAATGTATATTCTAGGGGTATGCTGACAAAGTCAAGAGGTATTGCTTGTGGGATCCCATTGCCCATAAGGTCATTGCAACAAGGGCGTAATCTTTACAAAGAAAGAGATGCAAAAAGAAAACACTAGCCCTTCAAAGGAGAATAAAAGAAGTAGTAAAATTCAAATAAAAATAAGGTATGAACAAAGAAATTCTTCTAAAATAGTACCAGAGCACAAGGAATAAGTACCTAAGGAATCTGAGCACTTATATGGTTCATAATTCAACATGAGTATGAGAGGCACCTTCATGGTACTCAAAGTATGATATGTCGAGCAATATTGCATTTTGTCTTCTAACAAAGGGTGGAGAGCTATCAACTTATCATAAAGCTACAAGTAATCAAAATGTAGCTTTATGGATTACAGAATGCAAGAGGAGGTTGAAGCTTTGTATAAAAATTAAACATGAGATCTTATACCATTACCACATGGAAAAAAGCCATCAGGAACAAATGGAACTACAAGATTAAACATGATAGTAATGACTAAGTGGAGTGATTCGTTCAAGATTGGTGGCCAAAGGATATGCTAAGAAGGGAGTCAACGACTTCTTTGAAATATTCTCTCTAGTTGTTCTACTGACTACAGTTAGTATAGTTCTAGTTATGTGTGCTATACTTTATCTACATTTAGAATAATTAGATGTGAAGCTGCATTTCTTTGTGGAGAACTACAAGAAGAAATTTACAACCTCCAACCAAAAGGTTTTGTAGAAAAAGGAAAAAAAAAACTTGGTTTACAGGTTGGCCAAATCTCTATACAGTCTAAAACAAGCACCAAGATGTTGGCACAAAAGATTTGATTGCTTTTTGATAAGTCTTGGATATAACATACTCAATTCAAACCATTGCACATACTATAAGAGGTTTAAAAGTAATGATTACATCATCTTATTACTATATGTTGGCAACATGTTGGTAACGTCCCCAACAAAGATCAAGTCATAGATCTAAAGGCACAAATGGCTAGAGAGTTTGATATGAAAGACTTAGGATCAACAAACAAGATTTTAGGTTGGCAAATTCATCAAGACAAAAAAAGACAGGAAGATTTGGTTTTTTTCAAAAGAACTATCTAAGATAGATCTTGCGATGCTTCAACAAGCAAGACCATAAACTGATCTCGATCCTATTTCCTATTAATTTCAAATTATATTCTAGTATGTCTCTTTGCAATGAAACAAAGAGGATGAAAATGTCTTGAATACCATATGCATCAGTAGTGAGAAATTTAATGTTTGCAATGATTGTAGAAAGTCAAAAATTGCACAAACAGTGAGAGTGGTTAGTCAATTCATGGCAGATATGGTAGAGAGCACTATAACATAGTTAAAAGAGTGCTAAGAGACATCAAGGGGACTTTGGATGTTGTATATGTTATGGAGGACCAAATTTTTTTTTTAAAAGGATATGTTATTTTTGATTTTACATGTGATCCTAACAAAAGAAAATCTACCATAAGCTATTTGTTTACACTTGTAGAAGGAGTGGTACGATAGGTTTTAAAATTGCAAATAGTTATGGCTTTATCTACAACTAAAGCAGAATATATGTCGACTACTCAAACATTTAAGGATACAATCTGGATAGCAAGGATATCGGAGGAGCTTGGGCATAAACAAGAAATAATTTTCTTATATTGTGATAGTCAGAGTGTTTTGCACATTGCGAGGAATTTGACATTTAATTCAAGAAGTAGTTAAGATGGAACTATAGACATTCAAAAAATTCACACAAAAGAGAACTAGAGGATGTCTTAACTAAACCAATCAATACTAACAAGTCTGAATGGTGTAGATCCTCATTTGACCTAATTAATATGTAAACAACATGAATAAGCAAGAGTAAAATGAATATGGAGATTGTCATAATGTTTTAAATGGGAGAATGAAGAATTAATAAAACATTGTGATTATGATATTTGAAGAAATTAGTGATTTGTGATGGTTGCTTGTGCAAAGTTATGAAAAGATAGTTGACTAGCAATTCATGAGAATATTGATAATTCATGGTTAGTTGAATAGAAATTTGACAAGGAATTGAGTGGTATGACAAGATAATGTTGTAAGTTGTCTAATGGTGCCTATAAATACTACATATCTCTTCCCCTCAAATCATCCCATCTCATTTTTCTATTCTTCATCTAATTCTTAATTCTCTTCTACTTCAAGAGAGAGAGAAAGAAAGAGAGAGAGTTTCTTAGTTCTCTTCTTGAGTACAAAAAAATGGTTGTAACTCATTCTTTCTAGTAATTTTTTTACATCTTACTTGTGGATGTTTCCCTTATATTGAAGGTTTAACTATGTAAAATCTTTGTGTCTCCTATATTTTCTAATTTCTCATTTTGTTCTTTAGTTGCGTAATAATGCATACACTATTCATTCCCTACAAATACTAGGTATGGCTTTTTCACCTTAAAATAATGGTGTCATGTTAAGGTGATCACGATATATGATTCGTATTTTCCAAGATATAGCAATCTCAATCAATGTGATTATAGTATTTCTGATAAAAAAAAATACTTAGAAAATAGAAGATAAAGAGATAAAAATATAGGGATAGAGAAATTAAAATCAGTGATTTCTAACATTAAAAATAATTTGAGATTGTATCTGATGGTGACATCCTTTAATGCATGGATGGCATCTTGTAGCCTCTACATGCAATTTGATACCGTTAATCATCGCATCCCCTAACACATTATTGGATTGGGCTATTTAAATTTTAATCGCAATCTAAAGTATTTGATCATAATGCTTTAGATCTGCCCCATATGATTGTAATTATCCAATCAAACATCATTTGACGATCCCAATCAACAAGTCCTTATCACCTATAGTTGGATCACGATTCATTGAACCAAAACCACATTCTTTAACCCTTTTGTTTTTTTGATTCGGACATCTCCAATCCATTGCCCCCTTGAACAATCTTAACCTTCTGATCTACTTTGATTTCTTAAAAATTAAAGCCCCTTAACTCCTAATGATGATGCACATATGTGAAGTTTAAAGTATTGTATGTCGCATAGGCCCCAAGATGCCCAAATGTTCTTTTGTCATTGTACATGTGCATGTGTACGTCATGAGTCGTGTTACGTGTCACCGGCATTTGGGACATTTGTGTGTAGGGTGATGCTTCCTTGAGAGTATGATAGTATTTAGAAGTTTAAGTGTCTTACTCTAGCTCTATCTATAAGTTATAATTTTAATTATTTTTTTCTGACATGAGACTAAATAAGTTTTTGAAAAAAACGTACACTTAATTTCCACTTTCAAAGTAGCTAACTTTGCTTTCAGTTTCCTATTTGTTTATTCATGATTTTAGCTAAGTAATTATCCATTTATAAATACTTGTAACACCAACTTAAATATTGAGCTCAAAATATCTTAAAAAAAAACCTTTGTACAAGCAATTTTTTCAACATACAACTTATCATCATCATCATCAATGCCAATCCACACAGATAGAGAGAAAATAATAGTATTATAGTTGTCACGACCCACTCAAGACTTTTTGGCATCGACATCACAGCCGGGCCCACAAAACCCCCCTCAGGGCACTTTGTGCTAATTGGTGACTCACAAGGTACTATTCTTCCCCCCCCCCCCCCCAGGATTTTATTTTGCCTTTGCGGAGTTTTGATCCTGGGACCTAGGGGATAAGTACCCAAATCATTCCACATTCGCTACCATTGAGCCATTGGCTCAATGGTAGCAGATTTGGGTACTTATTCCTTAGGTCCTAGGATCCCGAGGGGAGGGGGAGCAGAGGGAGAATGGTACCTTTTAAGTGACAACCTAGCACGGATGCCCTAAGGGGGGTTCTGTGGGCCCGACCGTGATGGCAATGTCAATAAGTCCTGAGTGGGTCGTGACAATAAAAAGGCACCTTCTTATTGTGATGACCCAATCATGACTTATTACCATTGCCATCATCCATGGGCCCACAGAAACCCTCTCAGGGCACTCTGTGCTAGGTGGTCACGCAAAGGTATTATTGTCCTTTCCCCCAGGGACTTTAACACCCCTCTGCAGAGATTCGAACTCAAGACTCTGGGAATTAAATACTTAATTCATTCCTCATCCACTACGAATGAGGAATGAGGAATGGGGAATGAATTAAGTACTTAACCCCCAGAGTCTTGAGTTTGAATCTCTGCAGAGGCGTGTTAAAACCTCTAGGGGAGGGAACAATACCTTTTGAGTGACCACCTAGCACAAAGTTTCCTGAGGAGGGTTCTGTGGACCCATGGATGATGGCAATGGCAATAAGTCTCGATTGGGTCATCACAATAGTAGTAGGAGATATTTACACAATGAAACGATGGATATCATGACCTCAAACGAACACTTACGGTAGTATCCAACTGTTGGTATTTTAAAATAAGAGAAGAAAAAACTAAAATGATTTGCTGCATTTGAGGAAAAATCAGAACACATTTTTTAACTTTGAAGCATTGCAATTTAAAGCTTGAAACATAACAAACTACAAACTACTAACAGAAAAATCCAAAAAAATCAACTCTAAAAAACAGAGCATGATCACTACAACTAACTCCTAAGAATGAGGAACAACTTGGACTCAATCAAACTTAAATAAGTTCAGCAGTCCTGAGCATGTATTTCAACAATCCTCCTTGCTTTAGCAGCTGCGAACACCAAGTTTCAATCTTAGAAACTCAAACTTGCTGACTGGAAGTGGCTTTGTAAACAAATCTACTAACTAATCTTCAGATTTGCAATAAACCAAGGTAACAAATTCTTCTTTTTGCACTTCTCTTAGAAAAAACAACATGATGTTGAAATGCTTAGTTTTTCCATAAAACACAGGATTATGGGAAATGGTAATGGTAGCTTGGTTGTCAACAAAAATCTTAGTGTTTTCTTTCTGCTCCAGATTGAGATCCATTACAATCTTCCTCAACCACAAAGCTTGATTGACAGTAGCTGTTGCAGCAACAAATTCTACTTTAACAGTGGATTGAGCTACAGTTTCTTGCTTCTTCCAGCTCCACAAGAAAATACTTGATCCAAGAGTAAAACAGTAGCCTGAGGTACTCCTCATATCATCAATAGAACCTCCCCAGTTACTATCAAAGAAGCCAACCAGCTTGAACTCCTTATTTCTTATGAATTTAATACCAAAATTATTTGTGCCTTTGATATATCAAATCCCTCTTTTGGTAGCCCTAAGATGCAATTCACTTGCATAAACCTGGATAATATACTTACAACATTTAAAATATTAGGACGTGTTGTTGTAAGATACATTAAGCAACCAATCAAACTTCTAAAATATCCCTCATCAACTTTATTAGCTCCATCTTCCTTACACAGCTTCTCCTTTTGATTCATAGGAGGGCTTGCTTCCTTGCTTCTTCAAGCTTGAACTTCTTTAAAATCTCCTTTGCATACTTCTTCTGGCATATGAAGACGTCATGCTCAGCTTGCTTAATTTTCGTTCCAAGGAAGAAGGCCATTAACCCGAGATCTATCATTTCAAAAAACTTCATCATTTCTTGTTTGAAGTTCTCAATCAGCTGTGCATTATTTCTTGTCAGCAAAAGATCATCAACATAAAGAGTGACTATCAAAACATCATTACTCTGATGTTTGACATAAAGAGTGGCCTCAAACAGAATTTTTTTAAAGCTTAAGCTCGACAAATGTTCACCTATCTTGTTGCACCAAGCTCTTGGAACCTCTTTCAACCCATAAAGAACCTTTTTGAGAAGAAACACCTTGTCATCCTCTCCTTTCTTCACCAAGCCTTCAAGCTAATCAACATAAATTTCTTCCTGCAAAACATCATTTAAAAATGTTGATTTTACATCAAGCTGATGCACTTTCCAATTCATTTGAGCAACTATAACAAGTAAAAGCCTTATGGTGTCTGAACGAGCAACAAGTGCAAAGGTGTCTGAGTTGTCCATGCCAAAAACTTGAGCATAGCCTTTCACCACAAGTCTTGCTTTAGGCTTGTTGATTGAGCCATCAACATTAAGGTTGGTTCTGTACACCCACTTGACTCCAATCACCTTCCTATTTTGGGGTTGATCAACAAACTCCCATGTTTTGTTTTCCTCAATCATGAACAACTCCTCCTTCATTACAGCCATCCAATTTTTGTCTTTCATTGCTGCTTCAAAATTTGCAGGTTCACAAACAACTATATTGCACCTTGCGTAAATGTCAGTGAGTAATCTAGTACCTCTTACTGGAGCATCATCCATCAACTCATTCTGCCAATTTTCATCTTCATCTGTGCTTGAAACAGGAAACTTAAGCTACAATTCTACTATAGTTTGGCCATTTTTCTTTGCCTCATCCCAGTTCCACTCTTCATCTTCCACAAAATGAACATCTCTGCCTATAACAATTTTTCCAGTTTGTGGTTGGAAAATTTTATAAGTTTTTGCAGCAGTGCTATAGCCGATAAAGATCCTGGAAGTGCTCTTTTTTCTAACTTGTCTCTCTTGATCTGAGAAACATGAGTAAAGCACAAACAACCAAATATTTTGAGAAAACTTAGAGATGGTTTATGACCATACTAAGCCTCATAATGTGTTTGATCCTTGACTGCTTTTGTCAGCAATCTATTTTGCAAGAAAATTGCAGGATGAGCTACCTTAGCCTAGAATTGTTTGGGTAGATTCTTCTTATGCAACATACATCTAGTGATTTCTAAAATGTATTTGTTTCTTCTTTCACTAACTCCATTTTGTTGCAGAATGTAGGGGGTTATTAACTGATGCTCAATGCCAGCTTCTTCACGAAATGCATTGAAATTTTCTGAGCTATACTCCTTGCCATTATCAGACCTCAATATTTTAATTTGGTTGCCACTTTGATTTTCCACAATCTTCTTGAACTTTCAGAATACTCCAACCACTTCTAATTTGAATTTGAAGAAAAAAAATCCAACACATTCTAGTGAAATCATCAATAAAAGCAACATAATATCGACTACCTGCTAATGAGGGAGTTCTCTGAGGTCCAGCAACATCTGTGTGGACTAAATGCAGCTTATAGGTAGCTCTCTATTCTGTCTTGGGAAATGGCTTTATGTTTTGTTTTCCAAATTGACAAGCCTTGCAGGTCGATATGTAATCATCAAACGCTAGAAGATCAATTGCCATCCTTTTAGACTTCATTTGTTGTAGCCCTTGGTGGAGATAATGGCCGAGCCTCTTGTACCACACCATTGAGAGGCTTTCTTTGGTTAGAAAAACTGATTGCTCCTCCCACATTGGATTGAGAGAAAAAGTCCTCCCTACCAACTTAACTTCGAACATCTTTTGGCCTGTAGCATCCTCTACCACACATGCCTTCTCCCTGAACATCACTTTGAATCCCTTCTCTATTAATTGACCAACACTGAACAAGTTTTGATCAATATCTGGTACATAGAGAACATCGTTGATCAACTTGGTTCCTGAACAGCTTGCAATGGCTACGGTACCCTTTCCTTTGATTGCAATGTATTCTTCATTCCCAATTCTGACCTTTGTGGACTCAGTACTCTTTAATTCTTTGAACAACTCCTTGTCATGTGTCATATGATTAGTGCAACCACTATCAATGAGCCAGTTTTCACTTGTTTCATAATTTGTGAAACAAGTTGCAACAAAAAGCTGGTCTTCTTCTTCTTGATTTGCCACTTGTGCTTTATTTCCTTGCTGCTGATTTTTATTCTTGCAAATGACAGCTTCATGTCCCATTTGATTGCATTTGCTGCACTTTGCATCTGGTCTTCTCCAACACTTGAAAGGTGGGTGACCTTTCTTGCCACAATGTTGACATGGAGGATAATCTTTCTTTACTCCTGATCTTTTATTTCTAGTTTTACTTTTGTTCCAAGGTGCAGAGCTTTGTCCACTTGCAGCTTGAAACTTCTTATTCTAGGGCCTACCATTCTTTCCATCATCTTGATGCTTGACTGGTAGAGCTCCTTCAACAGCTCCTTCTTGCCTCATTACACGCCTCTGCTCTTGTGCTTACAAAGCAATTAAGAGTTCTGTCAGAGCAATCTTTGACAGATCCTTCGTGTTTTCTAAGGTGATGATGGTGGCCTCAAATCTTTCACGGACTGTTACAAGGATTTTCTCAACAATCCTTGAATCTTCCAGAGAAGAACCCAATAATTTGACACGATTTGCTATGTTGAGTAGTCTGTCAGAATACTCCTTTATGGTTTCTGTCTCCTTTATTTTTTACTGTCAAAGTGACAAACTAGATTCAGTACCTGCATCCCTCGAATTATTTCATCTCCTTCATACTCAGTTTTGAGATAATCCCATATTTCCTTTGTTATTTTCAATGACATGATCCGAGTAAAGATTGTGGAGGAAACTGTAGCACATAGGCAGGTTTTTGCTTTGGACTTCTTTGTCTTCTTCTCCTTCTGTGCTTTAATTTGTGCCATAGTGGGATTGTCCGGGAGAAGAGGAATATCGTAGTCTTCTTCCACTGCTTCCCAAAGATCTAAACCTTTCAAGTATGTTTCCATGCGCATTGCCCAGGTCTGGTAGTTATCTTTGTCAAACACGGGTGGAGCAATTGAACAGAAACTAGCTTCGGTCTCCATAACTGCTCAAACTCACACACAAGTCCCTTAAGAAGAGAGCTTTGATACCAAACTATTGGTATTTTAAAATGAGGAAAGAGAAAACTAAAATGAACTGTTGCACTTGAAGAGAAATCAGAATACATTTTTTAACTTTGAAGCATTACAATTTAAAGCTTGAAAAATAATAAACTACTAACTGAAAAATTCAGAAAATCAACTCTGATAAATAGAGCATGATCACTACAACTAACTCTTAAGAATGAGGAACACCTTAGACTCAATCAAACCTAAATAAGTTCAACAGTCTTGAGCGTGTATTTCAACACCAACAATCACATCTTCACGTTTGCTAGATGGCTTCATCATCTTCTTCACGCTCCCCTTCCTCATTGACAGTGGTTTTTGGCACTGTTGGTACTCAGTGACAAGGTCATTCATATTGCTTTCTGCTTCTATAAACTCCACCTTGTCCATCACTTTTAAGATCTACCAGTGCAACAAAGCCTTCCTCCAGAACATAACTGTGTGAATTGCCCACTTCCTTTCTAGAACATTTCTTGGATAGAGGCTGAGTTGTCAAAGAATGTTAATGCTATTTTTAGGAATCTGATACAGTTTAGGAGATTGCCATTTTGATAAAGATGGGATAATTATTATCTTCATAGCTGTTACTCATCTCAATCTCCTAAATTTACATAACTATTAGATAAATATTATCTCATTTCCACATCCCTACAGTTTTAGAGAATCCTGCAAGGAGACCGATTCTTTGGACTACTTAAACTTTAAAGTATATGTGATCAGTAATTTGAATCTAATGATGCATTGACCCAGATGTGTTAGGTAATTAATATATGCCATGGATTTCATTTTGACGTCTTTTCTGCCCGTCAAAGAATATCTCAAAATAAGAATGTAAAATATGATTGCAATCTATAGGGCAGGGACTTATATTTATTTATATATTTTATTTGATAAAAAGAATTTTTTTAACCAATAATTTCACCTTGTTAAAAGATTTTCACCATTTAGTGTCTTGATCCAGGGCGAAATGAATAATTTAGTGTGACTGATGCACTGGCTATTGATGGAAAGATACAATAATAAATTAATCTCCGCAAGGGGTCGCTGGAGCTAAATTTTAAATAAAATATATTTAATTAATAATTATAAGATAAGTTAATTATTTTGGTGACGCCATAGATTTATTAAATCAATTTAATAATAAGGATTAGAAAACAATTAAAAAAAAGCAGATGCATCTTCCTCAGTAAGAAATAACTCCTATTGTTTTTCAGCTACCGAACCAAATAAATTAGTGACATAGCGTTTGAGTATATATATATATATATATA
>JAJIYU010012224.1:0-14742 GCA_030144865.1 Tinospora cordifolia | reverse complement strand
TATTTTTCACATCTTAGGGAATTAATCAGCTTACGAGGAGATTTATCTATTGAAAGTTTTTATTTATTTCAATGTAGGGCGCATCGGCCCAAGCTAAATCATGTATTTCAATTTTGAATTTATTTTTCGCTGTAATGGATTATTGTACTCGAAATTTTTGAATGAATAAATGAAGAATCTTATTTACCATGATGTCATTTTGTACATATTTCACTCTAAGGAGGCACTTAGTGAAGAACATCAAGGGTTGAGAAACTCTTTTGGTCTAAGTTACAACTTTAAACAATTGGTTGTTTGAAATGCCTAATATATGCAAGTGTTTGAATTATGGAAGTGTTATTGAGTTGAGTTTGAAAAATGGTTGTTTAATTAAGATCCACTGAGTTTTGTGCTCACCCCTTCCTTTTATTTTTCAGGAATTTGAAATCATGAAGATCATCGAATTTTGGATTAGTTTTTTAGCAAGTTTCTATTTTCTTAAAGTTTCTTTTTAATGTAAGGGCATGTTGCCCAATTTTGAAATAAGACTTCTACTGAAAATTGATTTTAATTTTGAGTTTATGAATCTCTTTTGATAAACAATGTAATAGTTTATTCTTGAATTAGAAAGCTATGTACTTTCTTCTTTTATTAATAAAGAAGTTAAATTTTTCTTTACCTTTAATTGCCTTGATTTTATTATATGTGAATTTGTACTATTGAATTTATTCTAAGGCAAGTGGTATTAAAAAATAGAAAGTCAAGTGTGTGTCGCTTGTAGAGTAACATGACCCAACCCGCCAATTGGTTAAGTCTACCTTCAAAATAATGGTGATTGTCCAAAAAACTCAAGGAATGTGGGGGTTGGGGTGTTACAGCACACATGTCTTTAAAGGTTACCTAAAAAGATATTAATGGGAGTAAGCTCAAGAGCCCAGTGGATTATATACAACACATTTCGAACATTATCAAAGTCAGAAACATAACACATACAAACACTTATAAAGCATTAGGTGTTTTAAAACACTTCAATTGTTTAGGTTAACGTTAAGACCGAAAGGAATCTCCTCGGTATTCTCTTTTGTTTGAACTCTTGAAAGTAACGCCCCAAAAGCCAATGCCTCATCATAACACAACTTTAGGAGTGAGGTCTCACTCAATCCTCAATCTCATCTCAACTACTGCCATAGTAGCATAGATACTTTCCTAGGGTGGGAAAACACCCACGATGATACCAGACTACAGCCACAGTATTTGTATCATCACCCAATATGTGGTTGAACTCTTAATTATCTTCCATTAGTGACCACAAGCATGCATATTAGTGTCACTATCACAGCTCGCTTATAAATAAGACATGCTGATAAATTCTCATGCACCAGGTCACATGGAATCATGCTATTCAATAATCAACATCAATGGCATATTTTTGAGATAGTATTAGATAATAGAAAATCATATGGCATGTTATCATAGCATTATGGGCAGGCAATCATACAACGAAGTACCATTATATTCCTAGCATGCTTCTAAGATTACAAAACAATAAACTAACATTCATGTATCATATTTGAGACTAAAATAATATTAGGGAGAATGGATAGTCATCTCCACCTGATACTTGTCCAATTCTACCTAATTCCTCTCCTTGATATTCTTATTGCCACGTATCATTAACCTTTAGTGATTAAACATAATTATTTAATTATCTTCAACACATATTCAGATGTTGCCCTAATCTATGTTACTTAAGGTATGCTAATGGGCCATAATAGTCATGTATTATCATACTTTTCTTTTAGGTATCGCAGTATAGTGGTAGCATTATGGTGTTCAAGGTTTCCAATGTGAATGATTTGAAATAGAAATGGTTATCGTGTTACTACGGTACCCCCAGCGTTACCATGGTTACGCGAGGTTGTTCTGGCATTGTAGTGTGCTATAGTGTGCAATGTTGCAATATTCACAAAGTGTTTCAAAAAGTCGCATCTCGCGAGCCTTTTCCTTTTCCCTCATGACTACGACTTCGATACATTAAACTTACGTTTTAAAGATAAGTATTTAGCAGACTTAGGTTCTAAAGATAAGTATTTAGCAGATAGCACTCATTTATACCTCTCCGTTAATAGTTGCCCCTCTTATTCGTCTCTCTGGAACCTTTGCAGCAACAATCCACAGGTTCTGTTATGTATAGATAACAAAATAACGGTTTAAAAATCATTATAGTTGGTCTTGCTCATGGCAGAACGTGACATAAAATTAGTGTGAGTGTCTGAGAGTTGAATCTTTACCTTACAATATTCTTTGACATAGATCTGTGATTCTAGATTGTGACTACAGTGTTTTCTCTGTATCATTTTCCTTCGATAAAATGGATTAGAAAAGATCCACAAAATGCCTATGACCAAGAAACGGTTTAGAGTTACTTATAACTTAGTTTTGAAATCCACTCAACGTCCCGTAGTGTATGCTTGGTATTGTTCTGTCGTTTTTGTTATGAGGATGCTTCGAAGGGAATGAAAATTCAAACTCAACTTGGAACACGTGAGAGGGAGAGGAGGAAGGTCACTGAGGTGGCTAGGGTTTTCTTGATGAGCACGGTGAGTAGCTGTGGAGTGGAGTGGTGTGATTAGGGTTTCATTCTCCAGTGCACTAATGAAAATATACACATGTTTCAGTACTTCACTTTCTATTTCTGGTTTTTAATCGAATGACCGTAGTCTATCATCCCAAGACCACAATCTTAACATTACTCCTAATCGCAAGACCGCGATCTGGGACCATGATAGCATGTCTTTGCCAAATTGTTATATTGGGTTCTCGAGCTCACCCCACCTTTCCATTTCAATTGACATCTAAGGCGGTGCTTGCTAACCAATGTATCCATGACATTTTTCTGGCTACTTTGCTAACCTCACCGTGGGGGTTGTTTTATGACATTTTTATTTGATTAGTTAATATAAACTAGACATGTGGCCCACCAAATTGATTTAAGTTGTTAATTTCTTTTATGGTTTACATTTCGACCACTTAAGCCATGTCAAGAAGTTTCATTGGGAGACTTTTCTTTATGCTTATTAAGCCTTAAATGTTGAAAATAATGACTTATTTATCTTATTATCTCTGTATATTTTACATGAGTAATGTTTTGGTATGTCCAAGAGTTTTTTGAGTGATTTCAATGAGTTTTGGTGTGTCAAGAAGGTGTTTAATGAGATTTGAATATGAAAATAGTAACATCTTGATTCTCGACAGGTGACACGTATATGCCAATAAATGTAGAACAGGCGTGTTTCTCCATACATGACCTTGATGCGACAAAAATGTAAGAACTGTGAATTGAAGTGTTATAAAGTCAGTATCATAGCTCAGTTAGTAGAACTACTGGGCAAGATGTTTAGTCAAATGCTGAAGGTGGTATCTACAGTTGATGTTAGGTTGTTGGTTCAACAGAGGAACCACACAACAGAGCATTGATACCTTAGGTCTAGGAAAAGAGACCATAGGTTGAGACTTGGGTGTTGTCAATGAGGCATAATGGATCATAAATAAAAATCATTAAGACATAAGTTAGAGACTGAAATGTGTGAATAACAAAACACTTGTTGGTCAGAACATAAGATCAAAACAATCTCGTACCTTTGGATTCTGCACGGTATGGGATGCATAGGAATTAGGGATATGGAGGAATCCTGGACTTGAAATTGATAGGCCATGGTTGGTGAATGGTTGGTGATTCTGGAAGAGCTTGTTCTCTATGCTTAGCTAGTATGGGACAGTTAAGTATAGTAAGACTTGAGAGACCTTAGTTATCAAGAAATTTGCGAAATGTTTTCGGTGTAGTGAAGTTTTTTAGTGAAAACCTATGTTACCAGACAAGAGTGGTATGGGACACTTGAACTCGGGGGCATTAATGGAAGCTTGGAAATCTTACTATGCTACTGTGAATTATGTATTGATTGAATGGTTTTTTACATGTTTTTTGATGTTGTGATTTTGAATACTATTATATGAGACCAAAAATCTTGTATCCAAAACGAACATGAGGACTTGAAAACCTCAAACTTCATACTTAGAAGCAAAAACTGATAGGCTACTGAACATACCGAAAGCATAGAAATATGAATCTAGTGTCATAATAACACGAATGACACAAGAAAATGACTTTGAGAAATAGGATCACAAACTATGAATAGATATATGAACGATGGCACTTATCACAAGTTGCAAAAGCATTTAGTATATAGACTTTGGGAGAAAGGGGTTTATGTAATCAAGATTGAATTGAGATAAAGTTACGATTTTCCTTTTGTGTTGAAATTTCTATTAATGATACAACGTTGAACTGATGGATACTAAAATGACTTTTGGCTTGTAGATAATGGCAAGAGCAAGGGGTCATAGCATAAGAGATGAAAATATCGATGAATTGAGACAAAGGGAAAATGGAGTGTCAGTGAAAGAAGCTTCAACTAGAACAGTAGTGACTACATATGTGTTATTCAAATTCGCGCAACAAGTGGTAGAACGGGTCATGAGGAACCTACTACACATTCAAAATTAGCCATAGGTACAACCTCAGCCCCATGATCATTAAGCCCAGTTGCCCAACGGTCCACTAGTACCCAAACGACCTATTATAGATGACCTAGCATAGAAGAATATGCTAATAGAATTTCAAAAACTGTGACCCAATACTTTAAAGGGTATGATTGATCACTTGGCAACTGATAAGTGGTTCATTGAAATGGACAAGCACTTGAATGCCCTAGGGGCAACTGGCCCCAGAAGAGTTGCATTATTAATGCACCAGTTTGTTGGACTCACCTATCATTGGTGGGAGACGATTATGAATGATCCTGCTACGGACGTATCCACTATGACATGGGAGCAGTTTAAAACTCTTTTTTATGAGAATTTTTTCTCCATGGCAAAGACGAAGCAGCTACAGTCAAAGTTCATTCGACTAATACAAAAGACTATGACAGTTGCTGAGTACAGCAAAAATTCACTGAACTGTATAAATTTTCCCTAGAGCTGATAGGGGATGAGTAGTTCAAGGCTAATAGGTTTTCTGAGGAACTGAAGGTAGAAATACGAAAGATCATCCATCTCTAAGATTGACCACTTTTAAGGAAACGATGGTTAGAACCCAGTTGATTGAGCGAGATCTCGAATATGAACAAGCTTTGAGGAATACACACAAGTGATCATAGTCGGAGCAAGCTATAGGAACCTCATAGAAGAGGTAGAACAGACAGGATAGGTATAGAGTGCCTCAAAATCAAAACCAGGTGCAGAATTACAATAGACCACAGAACCAGCAGGCACAGACTGATAGTGCTAGGGACGAGCAAAGGAAGCAGGCAAAGATTCAAGGATGGTGTTTCTTATGCTGCCAAAGGGAACATATTGTCAAGAACTATCCAAACAAGTTCCTACTCCTCAGCCATAGCAAGCACGTGGGCAAGATGGTCATCCACAGCAGAGGCAACAGCCACAACTCCAGCCACATCAAAATCTGGGGCAGAACCCAAATCAGGGCCAAAGATAAAACTAGGCTCAACTCTATGCTGATGATACCCAGACTGATTATGCACCAGCAGTGGAAGGTACTTTCCTTTTGTTTAATGTTACTATGAAAGTCTTGTTTGACTCTGGTGCTACCCGATCCTTCATTTCTGAACGTTTAGTGGATAGATTACAATTGGTGACAAACCCATTGCCTGTGACATTACATGTAGCAACACCCATAGGAGCCATTGTGAGTTCGATGAAATATTGTAAATGTGACCTTAGATTTCGGGATGAGTTGATTTTAGCTAATCTTTGTGTACTTCCTTTTCATGGTTATGATGTCATATTAGGTATGGATTGCTTAACCCAATACCAAGCCAAGATAAACTGTTAGAAAAAGAAGGTAACTATGGCATTGCCTTCTAGGGATATGTTTAAGATAAATGGGGACATGGGAAGATTGTCGAAGAGTCCTATGGTAGCTATACTACATAGCTTAAAATAGAAAGAAGATTTTAAACAATTGTTAGAAGAGGATGCTAAAAAGCTAAGGGGAATTCAGGAGATACCTATAGTACGGGAGTATACTAATGTATTTCCAAATGATGTACCTGGACTACCACCAAACAGACAAGTGGAGTTCAAGATCAAGTTATATCCTTGCACTAATTGTATAGCCATCCCACCCTATAGAATGGCACCAGTAGAACTGATCGAACTAAAACCACAATTAGATGAACTTCGCGAGATAGAATTTATTAGACCCAATGAGTCATCATGGGGAGCTCCACTTCTATTTGAAAAAGGATGGATCTATGAGACTTTGTGTTGACTACCAAAAGTTAAGCCAAGTGATGATAAATAACAAATATCTACTGCATCGGATAGATGACTTGTTTGATCAGTTGAGGGGAATCACTCATTTCTCCAAGATCGCTCTAAGGTCTGAATATTATCAATTGAGGATTCAAGAATCTGGCATACACAAGACAGCCTTCAAAACTCGATATGGGCATTTTGAGTTCACAATGATGTCATTTGATTTAACCAACACACCAGTTACATTTATGGATTTGATGAACAGAGTCTTCAAATAGTATTTAGATTAGTTCATTGTGGTATTTGTAGATGACATTTTGATCTAGATCAGAGACTGAGCATGTGGAGCACTTGAGGATTGTCTTGGAAATGGTAAGAAGAAATAAAATCTATGCTAAGTTTAGCAAGTGTGAGTTCTGGATGAAGAAAGTCAAGTTTCTTAGCCATGTTGTCTTAGCAAAAGGAATATCTGTGGATCCTTAGAAAGTTGAGGTACTATCAAACTAGAAGCAACCCAAAACTGTTACAAAAATTAGAAGCTTCTTAGGTTGGCTAGATATTACCGCAGGTTTATCCAAGACTTCTCGAAGCTAGCTGGACCAATGGCCAAGTTATCCAAAATGGGTGAGATATTCATTTGGGATGAAAAGTGTGAACGTTCATTTCAAGAATTGAAGAAGAGGTTAACTTCAGCACCTATCTTAGTCTCACCTACTCACAGTGTGATGTCCTATATATTGATGCTTTGCAAAATGGATTTGGCGTTGTATTGATGTAAGACAGGAATGTAATAACTTACGCTTCATATCAGTTGAAGATCCATTAACAGAATTATCTCACACATGATCTAGAATTAGCATAAATTATTTTTACATTGAAGATTTGGAGGCATTATCTCTATGGGGAGAGTTTTGATTTATTCTCTAATCATAAGAGCCTAAAGTATATTTATACCCAGAAGGAATTGAACCTTTGATAGCAGAGGTGGATAGAATTCCTGAAAGATTATGATTTTCAGCTATATTATCATCTAGGGAAGGCTAATGTGGTTGCCGATGCAATTAGCAGAAAATTTAGTAAGGATGATGAAGAAAATGGTCAAATTTATCAACTGATTAGTGACTATAACTTGGGTATAACTTCAGACACAGACCAAGTTTATCTATGTGCAATGGTTTACCAGCCAAATCTCTTACATCAGATAAGAGATGAACAAAAATGTGATAAATAGACTAATGATCTGATTGAGGGTGTCAAGTTAGGGAAGCACACAGACTTCAGAATGGATGCAGATGGTACTCTCAAACTTGGGGATAGAGTCTATGTTCCTAAGAGCTGGCAGAGCAAAAGAACCATCTTTGATTAAGCTCATCAAACCAAGTACACTATGCATACAGGAAAAGATAAGATGTACCAGAATCTCATGAAAGTGTGTTGGTGGAAAGGTATGAAGAGGGACATTGCAAAATATGTTTATAGATCTTTGACCTATCAACAGGCAAAAGCTGAGCACTAAAAATCCATTGGTGTGCTACAACAACTTCCTATACTAGAATGGAAGTGGGAGAAGACATCATATGGGTAATTGTAGACCATTTGACAAAGGTAGCTCACTTCCTACTCATTCGATCTATAGATTCAGTTGGGAAGCTTGGAGAGTTATACGTCAAGGAAATAGTAAGGCAACATGGCATTCCTAAAACCATTGTGTCAGATAGAAATTATAGGTTTACATCTCAATTCTGAAAAATTTTGCAAAAAGAGCAAGTAAGCAGCTCACCATGAGCATTGTTTTCCATCTTCGGACTGATGGGCAGTCTGAGAGGGTCATTCAAATATCGGAAGACGTGTTGAGAGTTCACCTATGACAACAGTTATCAGGTGAGCATACTGTTAGTTGCACAGTAGATTAACATTAGTATAATATAGATGATTCTTTGCATTTTATAGGAAATAAAAGGAAAAGTAGGCAAACTTATGCATAATTAGTAGCATGAGCATGTAGATTTGGGAATTGCATGTTTTATTGCATTATAAGCCTTGTTTTCGAGATTTAAAGCTTTTCTATGAGAAAATGATGTTTGGGGAAGGAATTCTAGTATATTCAAGTTCAGGGTAAAGCCAAAGGAGAATTGCATCATATAAAGGCAAAGAAAAGAGGAAATCATGAGGAAAGCATCAAGCGATCGTGGTCGAATAACTGACGATCGAGGTAGCCGAAGGAAGACATAATGAGAGCATAACTCACTGGTTATCGCGGTCAATCATTCAGTGACTATGGTAACCATAACGTTGATTGTGGACAAAAACAATGGACCGCGGGGCATAGAATAAGGGAAATCTGAATTTTCATTAAAGAACAATACTGACCGTGGTCACACGATTAATTATCGGGTTTCTCGTATTTTTAGGATTTTTTAAGTGTGGGCCTATAAATAGGGAAGATTATTAGAGCCCAAACATTTCTAATTTGGAAAAACTCGATTGTGACGGCCGAGGAAGGCAAAAACAAGGGTTTCAAGAAGGGATTGAAGATTTTTATCAAGTTTTGAGTATGATTAACTTTGTTTATTATTGTTTAATGTTTTCAATTACTTTAATGTCAACCTAGTTAGTTTTCTTTGTCTAGGATGTGAATATCCAATGTTTGAACTGTGATCTCTTGTTGAAGTTATTGATTTAAAAACACTATTCTATATTGTGTATGCTTAATGCATGATGTGTACTGGCCATAGACATGATGAGTTCAAGGCATTAGACTAACTCAGAAGAGAGGTCTGATGGGTGGTTGTTGAAGTATATATTAGAATCGTTGATTGACCGGAGGATTGTTAACTTTTCTGGGGGGTTGCACAAGACTTTTGATTACATAACATTAGGTTGTTGATTAAGCGCCTCAGGAGAGGACATTTTAAGACAACACTAATAGATATTGAAGCACCTCAGGAGAAGGTTTCAATTACAGGTGCTAGAACTCATAGTGTAGATATTTCATGATCTAAAATGAGAATCACATGTCATACAGCAGCATTTACTATCCTAAACAACCCTTTTATATAGTTTTCAAAAACAGAGTTTCATTGCTTTCGAGAAGTTAGATTCTTGTTCAAAAATTGATATAATTACTTTAATTAGAGTCTTGATAAAATGAAAACCAACATTAAATTGGGATTTAAGGTATTTTAATAAATCCATTTTTCCTGAGGACGATATTTGGTCTCATCGATTAATACTAGTGCGAACCTGTATACTTGCAGGGTAAGCAACACATACAAATGGCTCCATATGAAGCGCTCTATGGTCAACCCTGTAGATAACCATAATGTTGTACAAATTTTGAGGATCATGTACTCACCAGGCCAGAGTTGGTAGAAGAGATGAGCACACAAGTGAAAGAGATCCAAAAAAGACTGAGTATGGCTCATAGTAAGTAGAAATGCTATGCAGACAAAAGAAGAAAGCCTCTAAAATTTTAACCAAGTGACAGAGTTTTTCTAAGGATCAACCCTCAGAAAGGGATCAAGCGTTTTGGGGTCAAAGGGTTGGTGAATGTGCCTACGAACTGGAATTGTCTAACAAAATGTCCTCGATCCATAACGTATTCCATATATCGATGTTGTAAAAATACGAACCAAACCCCTCTCACATCATACAATGGGAGGAGATTGACATTAGGGATGATGCGACTTATGAAGAATCAACAATCCGAATATTGGAACGTAAGGTGCAAAGTCTCAAGACCAAGGACATTCCTTTGGTCAAGGTTCTATGGAGACATCATGATCTGGAAGAGGCGACCTGGAAGTTAGAAAGCGAGATGTGGACAAAGTACCCAAATCTCTTCACCAAAGAAGTCTAATTGAACAACATCATTCGGATAACTCATTCTTTTAAATTTCGAGGATGAAATTCTTTTAAGGGGTTAGGTTTTAATACCCCAAAAGTTAATGAATGAATTATAAAATTTTGACAGTTTAAAATATAAAATAAATTAAATAAATAATTTAGAAAATTATAAATGCTCCACAATCGTAAAATTACATGTAGAAATAAACTTAGGATAAATATAAAAAATAATATAAAACATGAAGACATCAAGAAAATGGAAAAAAATAGCACAAAGATTTGGTTATTGCGGTAATGGATTTCATTACCTCGGTAATGTGAAGAAACCCAGAAAATTGATCCATTCTGGTTATCATGGTAATACATGATTATTTAAGTGCAACTCTCGCACAAAAACCCTAATTCTAAGTAATTGGGATGCACAGTCATGTAAAAACCCCACCTAGCTGCCACAGAATGATCTTTGTTCTTCTCAGATGCATTCTAGAGCAATCCTAATCCATTTCAACTCATCCTAAGACATTCCCAATAGTCTGTTGAGTAAGGATTGAAGAAGAATTATAGAAGCTATAGAGAGTCTGATTACTACGCTTCAAGGACAGTTACAGATGAGGTAAGGCACCAATTTTTACACGAATCCATATTCCTAATCTCTATTTTCGCATTGTTTAGATTAATGCATGTCCTTTTGATGCACCAAAATCTTAGATATCATTCTAAGCATTGTCCGAAGGCGAACAAAGGAGAAAGTGAACAACAGTGAGGTATATTATGTCTCTGTTCAATGTGATACTTGTTTTTGAGCCTAGAGTTAGTGCGTTGAAGTCTCATGCAATAAAGGAGACCAAAAACAAAAGACCATGCGCAAAACTGCAGCGTTTTCTGAAAATTGCATGACTACCGCAGTAGTGAAATTAATCCTCCTGGTTACCGCAATAGCTTACCACAATAACACAAGTAACACCCCATTTCTTGTTTCTCATGTGTGGACTTTGACTACCACAGTATTACCACTCCTTACCATGGTAATTAGAGGAAAACTGAGTACATCATCAATTGTTATGACCCCTATACACATCAAAGAACATCTATATTAAGTAATCATTGCATTATGATTTCAAAACATTGATGATACTTGAAACTCTAAAAATAATGGTAAATTTTTTAAAGGTTGTGCATTCAAGGATATCAAGTAACGAAGCAAGGGCCCAAGGGAACCAAAAATCAGGTGAAAATGATTTTCTTGCTTCCTAGTATTATTTGGATTTTAAATGTTGAACATGATGTATGTTTACATTTCCCAAAATGCATAGAAGCATGCTAGGAAGTTATTTAAATGATGCATGATTGACATATTTCCTTGAATATGGTATGTTATGAGTTGCATGCTATATATATATATATATATATATGACATGAGATGATTATTGTCATATTTAGATTTTCATGAGATAATCAGGATGATTGAGTTGTTGTACAATGATGTGTTCTATATGATGAAATGATAACTATGTTTTTCATGAGATGTTTGGTAAAATTCAAGTAAAGATAAGTTAAGAATTGAACCACGTACTATCACAGTAGTCCAAGGGAGATCACTATGGGTGTTTTTTTTATTGAAACAATGGGTTTGTCCCTAGTTTCTAATAGAACGACGGGTGTAACCCTAGTTCTTGGTAATGGGACGAGGAGTGTGTCCTTAGTTTCTAGGTTTGGTGATGGGTATGCCTCTACAATCCATTAGAATTTGGCATATCTTGTACTTTCCTTTTCTCTCCATTTAACTTTACATGATGATGATGATGAGAGAACATCAGGGTCAAGCCCTTCAGTTTGATTAACAACTAATTAATGGTCAAATCGCCTAATGTATGACAAGTGATTGCATGTTTTGTATTTGATTTAAATAATGCTACGAATATACTGTGTATGATCCATTGGGCTCTCGATCTCACCCCCACCTTTCCATTTCAGTTGACATCTAAGGCAGTGTTTGTTAACCAACATATCCAGGACATTTTTCTAGCTAGTTTGCTAACCTCACTGTGGGGGTTGTTTTATGACATTTTTATTTGAGTAGTTAATATAAACTGGACATGTGGCCCACTAGACTTATTTAAGTTGTTAATTTCTTTAATGGTTTAAATTTCAACCACTTAGGCCATATTAAGAAGTTTCATTGGGAGACTTTGCTTTACACTTATTAAGTCTTAAATTTTGAAGTTAATGACTTATTTATCTTATTATCTCTATATTTTATATGAGTAATGCCTTAGTATGTCCAAGAGTCTATTGAGTGATTTGCATGATGAGTTCTAGTGTATCCAGAAGGTGTTTAATGAGATTTGAATATGAGAATGGTAAGGTCTTGGTTCTCAGTGGGTGACACGTATACAACAATAAATGTAGAACAGGGCTGCTTCTTCATACATGACCTTGATGTGATAAAAATGTAAGAAATGAGAATCGGGGTGTTACATAAGATGTACAATTTTCAACAACAAAATTTAATTAAAAAAATATGTGATACATTGTAAGTTAAGACTTAAAGCAACAATCATTTAAACATCGAGAAACTTAAATTCAAAGGTGGATACGATTACCCATTCATAAGTATTATTTGGGTTATAATGTACTTTACACTATGATTTCATATTTTAAATACTTAGGTATAACACCCCGCCTCCCAAGTCTCATCTTCCATGTCATCTTACGGTTCAACTCTCTTTGATCAAAAATCTTGGGATGCCCGAGAGACGGGCCCATGCTACATTTTCTTCTTCTTGGACCCAAATCCACTAGGGTTCCTGTGTGCATTAGTCTATGTACAAAATGACATCATGGTAAATAAGATTCTTTATTTATTCTTTCAAAAATTTTGAGTACAATGATCCATTACAGCGAAAAATAAATTCAAAGTTGAAATACATCTCATTTTGGGTGAAGACCTGGATATTTGTTCTTCATCTCATTTTCCAGTTCCCAGGTTGCTTCTTCCAAATCATGATGTTTCCACAGAACTATAACAAGTAGAATTTCCTTGGTTCTAAGACGTCGTACCTTATGGTCTAATATACTAATTGCTGGTTCCTCATAAATTGCATTGTCTCGAAGTGCAACTTCCTCCCAATGTATGATATGTGATGGGTTTGGTTCGTACTTCCGTAACATCGATACATGGAATACATTATGCGCTGAGGACATTCAATTTGGTAGCTCCAACTCATAAGCGCATTCCCCAATTCTCCTAAGTATTTGAAAGGGTCCAATGAATCTTGGTGATAACTTCCCCTTGAATCCGAACCTCTTAATTCCCTTTTGAGAACTGATTCTTAGAAACACTTGATCTCCTACTTGGAACTCTAGGGGTCTCCTTCTGTTATCAGCATAGCTCTTTTGACGACTTTGAACTGTACTCAATCTCATATCAGTTTGACTTGGTTGCTCATTTCTTCCACCAAATCTGGACAAATAAGAACATGATCTTCGAGTTCAACCCAACAAGTTGGTGATCTGCAAGGCCTCCCATAAAGAGCCTCATATGGAGCCATCTTGATACTTGCTTGATAACTATTATTATAGGCAAACTCTGCTAGGTGTAGGTACTTGCTCCAGTTCCCGTTAAAATCCAGAACACAAGATCTCAACATATCTTCTAATATTTGGATGACCTTTTCAGATTGCCCATCGATCTGAGGATGGAATGCAGTGCTCATGGTGAGTCTACTTCCTAGCTCTTTCTGTATACTCTGTTAGAATTGAGAAGTGAACCTAGAATTTCTATCCGACACGATGGTTGTGGGAACACCATGGAATCTTACAATTTCCTTGACATATAATTCTCCAAGTTTTCCAACGGAATCTGTAGATCAAATGGGTAGGAAGTGAGCTATCTTCGTTAAACGATCCACAATCACCCATACAGTGTCTTCCCCCTTCTGATTCCTTGGCAGGCCGCTAACAAAGTCCATCGCGATGTTGTCCCACTTCCATTCTGGTATCAGAAGTAGTTGTAACATCCCTGAAGGTTTCTTGTGCTCTGCCTTCACTTGCTGACATATCAAACATCTAGAAACATATTGGGCTATGTCCCTTTTCATGCCCCTCCACCAGTAGGTCTTTTTAAGGTTTTGGTACATTTTATCCCCACCTGGATGCATCATATACTTGGTCTGCTGAGCCTCATCTAGTACTGTCTATTTACTTTGCCCATTCTGAGGTACACAGATCCTTTTTTTGAACCTTAAGATATTCTCAGCATCTAACCTGAAGTCAGAATGCTTACCCTATGTAACTCCCTCAATCAGACTGGTAAGTCATTTGTCTTGTCTTTGTTCATCCCTGATTTGATGCAGAAGATTCGGTTGACAAGACATAATGTAAAGGAAGGCTTGTGTGTAATACCCTAAAAGCTCTGTACTCAATGAAATAAGAATTGTCACCCTTTCAGGGAAATTTGATAATAGAACAAATCTAGCCTCATTTTAGGGCCAAATTCAGAGAACTCTAAACCCTCATTTAGTGACTCATATGAACCTAAAACGACCTGAAACGAAGTGAGGAGACATGAACTAACAAGTT
>JAJIYU010012223.1:0-14681 GCA_030144865.1 Tinospora cordifolia | reverse complement strand
TAATGCCTGATTATCACGGTAATGCCTGATTACTGTGGTAATGCCTGATTATCGCGATAACCTTTTCTTGACTGTGGTAATGCGCGACTTTCTATAAATACGCAATGTTTGGTGCAAAAACCCTAGATTTGAGTTTTGTGCGCCACAACTTGGTGTTTTCTCTCCTAAACCCTAACTCAACTTTCCAATCTCATTTCTTAACATTTCTTTTGAGTTCTAAGGGTTATTAAGCTCTCTAAAACCCTTCTCTACTGATTTCCAAGCCTAGATCCATGAAAAACAAGCTCCATAAAGAAGAGAATTCATGGAGGTGTTCTCCCAAATGGCTTGTACTCAGGTGAATCACAAAACCCTACTTGTAATCTCGGTTTCTTAGCATTGTGTGCCATTTCTTAAGAGTAAACACGAGGTTTTTTTGGAGCATAATTGATTTGAGGGTTGCAAAACCTCACATTGGTGAGAAACGAAGAGGAAAAGCATAGAACTCCAAGGTATAAAGATTTCCTTTAGTTCGATATGTGTTTTAAGCTAACTGTGTGGGTATTTGAGTGTTAAACACATGGGAAAACCACAAAAGAAACAATGCATACCAAAGCATTGCATTTTCTAAAAATCCTGCAATTATCGCGGTAACACACACGGAACATGCACAAACCCCACTGGTTATCGCAGTAACTAACCATGGTAACAAACTGGAAAACCAATTTGTTCGCTGGTTACTGCGGTAATCGACCATGATAATGCAAAGCATTACTGCAGTAACACATCGTGCACCCGATTTTTCGTTTTGGCCCTGTGTGCACCATGAAATACCTATGTAAGGGACATGAGTCTATGATTTTGAATATGTTTTGAATGCTTTAGACTTATATTATCTTAGAATTAAAATCTTAGAGATTAAAGATCCAAAACACTTGTGACAAGGAACACTGGCGCAAGGGAAAGAAAAACAAATGTGGGTGTGATTACTGTACTCTCTACTATTATTTAGACTTTTAAATACCAAACATGATGCTTGTCTACTTTAAAACGAGTACTTAGGAGCATGCTAAGATTGTCCTTATGCGATTATTGATTGGATTGATTGATCGAGTGCTTGCACTACATGTTGATTGTTTTATATCTGTGATGATCACATGTCTAGATGATAAAAAGGATGTTAGTTGTAATCAAATCACATGATTGTTTTATGTATTTGTTTACATATACCACAAAGTAATATTTGTGATGAATGATTTTGATATATGCTTTAACTAAAAAAGACTAAATTAAGACTTTAAAAGAGTACGCATCAGGGTAATGACCAGCCTTTGGGTATCATCACAGGTGTCCCTACCTGAGCTGACTGAGACAGCTAATTGTGTCTTCAGATGGAAAGTCACTATGGACCTCTCTCCTTAGATCGTTGTCCTGAAAGGTAACTGGCCCTCAGGCCTTTACAATACCCCAACTCCCTAGAAATAGGTTTAAGCTCAACCACAATGGTGGGTTGGGTCCTATGTTACATTTACAAGTACACAACTTGCATCTTAGTTCTTTTGTTCTAACAATTATTTAAATCCCTCATGAATACACTTTTCATTGTGCATAATATTCAATTCAACAAGTACAATACAAGTAAAAAAAAGAATACTTCAAACTCTTTATTTATTCAAATAAAATAAAATAAAACTTACATTCTTAAATTAAATCATAAACTTGAGTACATAACTCTTTAATTAAAAATAAAAATTCAGCAAAAGTCTTTCTTCAAAATTTGGGCAATATACCCTTACATAAAAACTTTCTAAAAATAGACTTTATAATTCCTTAGTAAGCCTGATCATGCATTTTAAATTCATGAAAAATAAAAGAGAAGGGTGAGCACATAGCCCAGTGGATCATTTATTAAACAACTAAGTTACTATTTCAAAACAATAGCATATCCAAATTTAAACACTTTCTTGCATTAAGTGATTCACACAACTTTTTGATTGTAGTTGACGTTAAGACTGAAAGGGGATCTATTCCCTTGATGTTCTTATTTTAGATACCCCTCATTAGGGTGGAAAAACAATTCTTTTATTACTTTCCATTGGATGCCACGTACCAAGTACCCTTTAGTTGTGCCCTGCAACCACATACTCCAAGCATGTGATAAGAACACTCATAGCATCCCTATGGATCACTATGACAGTACGTGGTTCTTATCTTCAATTTCTTATGTTTAAGATCATGTAATCATAAAAGAAATTT
Source organism: Tinospora cordifolia (assembly GCA_030144865.1). Taxonomy (NCBI): domain Eukaryota; kingdom Viridiplantae; phylum Streptophyta; class Magnoliopsida; order Ranunculales; family Menispermaceae; genus Tinospora; species Tinospora cordifolia. The sequence goes on along the minus strand of JAJIYU010012223.1, from coordinate 12,446 downwards.
AGAATATAAATTTCAAACTTTTAAACAACCAAGAAAGCATGAAAACATCATATGTCATGCTTGAATCTTCAAAGTAAACCTAAGCATAGAATCTAAGCATGGCATGATATCATAAATAATTAAAACATAAAAACATGCTAAACTGAAATTAAAATATGATCATTCATGTTGAAACTGAAATAAAACATGCTGAAAATCAAAATTTAAACAAGCATGAACATGCTAGAAATTTGAAAGATCAAAGTAGAAGTTCAAGAAATTCACTCCACCTTAATTTGAGTTTCTTATTGAATCCGACAAAGGTTCCCCTTATCTGCCACTTTCAAAATTTCAAGAACTTTTAACCACCAACAAAAACAACTCTCTAAAATACTAAAATCAAAACTTCTAACCCAAGAGAGAAAAGAGAAGTGAGAAGAGGTGCAAGAACAAGGGAAGAACAAGCAAAGAGCGAAGTGTCAACTCTTTGCTTTGGGATGAGATAAATGTGAATAAGAGGGGGTTTATATAGATGTTCTTGAGCACCATGGGAATGGTTTGGACATCACACACAATGAGAATTTTTTCATACACAATGAGGACGTTTTGCATTGATTTGGGCAAGTGAATCTCATGGTTTGGGCAAGTGAGCCCATGGTTGGGCAAGTGGGACCACCAAGGTTTCAATCTAAGTGTGAGCAAAATCTTTGAACCTTATTTGTTTCTTTTATGTGTGTGAACACAATTAGAGGTTTAAAATACATTCTAATCTCTCGTAAACGTCTTCTATCAGTTGGAAAACATTTTAATATGTTGTGATTCATGAAATCAAATAAGTTTCTAATATGGGCACACAAAAACAAAGCTTTGGAATGTTTCTTATTTCCCTTGGATTCTCTCCTTTTTAGCTCCATATGTGTGCATGAGGTAAGTTTCTATTTTTTGATTTTTCCTAGATGAAGGAATCTTTCTATATCTCTTTAAATCAGTCACTCTCCACTAAACTTCTATCTTGGGTTTGTCACATGTGTGCCCACACACACACACACATATGAGACGTTTTATATGTAACCTTAATATGCATGATCATTTATCTTGGCACATGGAATCATTCTTCATGGTTTCTATAGGAGTGACATACTTAATCATTTACATGGCACATGAGATCATTCTTCATGGCTTCAAATAATGGAACACATCCCATGGAGCTTTGGGTAGGGTGAAGGTGCACTTGATCATGGTGTTCCACCCATGTGACTTGCACATGTTAGGGGTGGTCATAACCTCATGAGTTCACAAAAATCAAATAAAAATTAATATCTCCTTATTTGCAAGGAATTATAATTTATAATCTATAGTTTTGGAATCACATGAACCTAATGCAAATTTTAAGGTATGGTTAGGCCTTAAGTGATTTTTCTTCAAAAACTTTTCTTATTTAAAACCCACTAAGGTCACTAGACAAATGAAAATCCAATTCTTGGCCAATTATCCTGATTTTTGGATATATTATTCATTTTGTAGTTCATGTCATTATGTTTCGTTTTGGGTCATTTTAATCCCCCGAAGTACCCTAAATGTCAATTCTTTCCTAATTTGGACCCCCTAAAAGGTGTTTGACAAATGAATACCCTAATCTTGACCAATTGTTTTAATTTTTGGATATGTTGTCTAATTAGTTAGTTCATGTCTCCTTACTTCGTTTCAGATTGCTTTAGGTCCCTAAGGGTCACCAAATGAGACTTTTGGAAACCTGCCAAATTTAGCCCTGAAATTAGCCGAGTTTTATTTTGCGCCCAAGTTTTACTGAATAGACATTGGATTTCATTTCATCAAGTACAGAGTTTTTAGGGTATTACACGTTACCCCCGGATTCACTCCCGGACCACACAGGGACACCTAGAGCAAGACTCTTTCTTTCTGCGTTCCAATGAAATGACAAATGAAGTGTTTGAAAAATCATAATGTAATGAAAGTATTTGCATGTCTTGTATTTTAGATTGAATAATATTAGCAATGTATGATCCACTGAGCTTTCGAGTTCACTCCATTATTTTATTATAGGTGATCATTGACTACACAGGAGTAGATCAGCCATGCGAGGCTATCATTTTGGTTGAGACTTCACTGGGAGGTAATCACAATTTTAGTTTAATATTTTATCATTTTGTTGTAAATGATTTGAACTGAGCATATGCCCTCCATCTTTTAAACTGCTTTATATGTAAATTAAATGTTTTGAGACTTAGGCCAGTTGGGCCATGTTTATGTTTTCACAATATGCTTCGAAAATGATTATGAAGTTATTAATCCTTTTGCAAAGTGTTTTTCTTTGTTAAATACGCTTTCATTTTGATTTTTTAAGTATTTAGAACCGCTGCATACATTTTCTTGATGAATCTCATTTTACTAACAAACAAACTAGCATTTTGATGATCATTGTGTATTTTAAATTGATTTTATAATTATATGAAAGAAAGACTTTATAGCATGAGATAGATAGAAAGAAAAGGAATTAATTACATAGCCTCCAGCTTTCAATGAGTGACCCGAGTCCATTGTTTCCCACTAAATGGGGGTGCGGCCTCGATGACTTTTAATTAGAAAGGAAACCAGGAGTTGAGGTGTTACAACATATCCTTAAACACTTGGATCACTCTCTCAGATTGACCATCAGTCTGTGGATGGAAGGCAGTGCTCAAGCTTACTCTAGTCCCCAATTGGTACTGCAAGTTCTGCCAAAAGCGAACGTAAACCAAGAATCTCTATTAGACACAATGACATTGAGACCCCACGTATCTCAAAATCTTGCGTTTATACAATTGACTCAACTTCTCAACCGAATCTCTGTTATGCATCAAGAGGAAATGAGCAAACTTAATCAGTTTGTCCACAATAACCCAAATAGTGTCATGTCTCTACTGAGTCTGGGGTAGCTCCCCATCACAAAGTCTATGGTAATGTGCTCCTATTTCCACTCAGGAATAGCCAAGGGTTGCAGTAAACCATCGGATTTCTAGTGCTCAGCCTTAACCTACTAGCATATGTCACATCTCTACACGACGGCTGCTATGTCTTACTTCATCCTCGGCCACCAATAAGTACGTGGAGCATTCTGATATATCTTATAAGTGCCTGGGTCAGTATACCTCGAGCGGTGCAGCTTTGCTAGCACTTCTTGTCTCAAGCGAGGGTCATCTAGTACCCACAATTGTCCTCTGAATCTCAATGCACCACTACTATCAATCGACAACTCCACACAAGAAGTGTCGTTAGCCCCCTCCCAAAACATCACATAATCAACGTCATGAGGCTGCACCTCTATGATCTCAACAAGCAAAATTGGTTGGGCTCTCATCTGTGCACTAACACTAGTCTCAGTCGAAGTCTCATGGATGTTTATCATTGTTACATAATCAATCATCCTCCACTTCTAAGACATATGTCTAGCCACACAAGCAGTCTCAACCCTTACTCTACTTAGCGCATCAACCACTACATTGGCTTTTCTAGGATGGTACTCAATGGTAAAGTCATAATCCTTAAGTAACTTCATCCATCTCCCTTGCCCCATGCTCAAATCTCTTTGAGAAAACAAATATTTGAGGCTTTTATGATCTAAATAAAGCATGAAATGCTCACCATACAGATAATTTCGCCAAATCTTAAGTGCAAATACTACTATTGCCAGTTTTAAATCATGGGGGATAATTTCTCTTATGTACTTTCAACAGTCGTGAGGCATAAGAAATTTTGGTCACCCTGCAACAACACACACTCAAGGCCTGTTCTACATGCAAGTATAAACATCACCAACTCATTGCCCGATTCTGGTAGCACAAGTACTGGCGCAAATGTCAAATGATGTTTCAGCTCAAGAAAGGCTTCCTCACAAGTACTGGGCCAATTGAAAGATTTGCATAGAACATACCCCAAGTTGTAACACCCCCGAAACTTTCAATTTGGACTTACCCACAGGGCGGGCCAGGCCAGCGTCACTTTACAAGTTCACAACTTGACTTTCTATCTCAATGCCTTCATGATATTCAAGAGTACATAACTCAAATTTAATAAGGCAATAATACAAGAGATACAAGAAATTCATAAACTCAATTAATTGTATGAAATTGAACACATAATTCGATCTTGAAGAAAAACTATTACAGTGAAAAATTCAATACCTGGGCAACATGCCCTTACATAGAATTTAAAAACTTTTTAAATAATAAAAAAACTTAATTAATATTCATGGTCTTCATGTAATTCAATTACCTAAAAAATAGAAGGAAGAGGTGAGCACATAGCCCAGTAGATCTTTCTAAACCTTTAAATCATTATTTCAATTCAAACAAACCAAGCATATCAAAAACTTTTATACATTAGGCGATTCAAACAAATTTCTTGTCTGTGGTTGACATTAAGACCGAAAGAGTTTAATCTTTGTGTTCCACATTGTTGGGAGAGAAAATCACTCTTGGAAACCCAAACCTCAAAATCTATGAGGTGGGATCACTCTTGGAAACCCAATTCAAAATCATCAATGGTAAGCTAACAAGCCAGATCGGGGTGAAATACACACGATGATACTATGCAGCTTACCACCACGTTGGTACGTGGTTATAGTCATTATTTAATCTTTTTTTAGTGATAAAACCCACAATATAGGATTAAACCATCAATATAACATGTACATTACATGAATCATTAAACATTCATTCATGGCACAGTTTACACATATCATGCATTATTATTCTTAAATTCTGAACATACATAACATGTATATTTATGGCATATCAAATAAATAAAACATGCATATTATAACATATATTTAAACAATCAACTTCAAAACATCATCACACATGCAAGACTTATTCAAATTAAAATAAAGAAGTAAAAGCTAGAAAGCACTTCCACCTCAATAGTAGATTCTCCTGAACCTTTACGTTATTATTCCCACTTGTTTTGGGTCTTTGTTTATCGATCTTCAAGATTTACGTTTTAAAAATGTGATTTAATAACTGTCCATGAATAGAACATATGTACAGTATCGTATATATAAACAGTACCATATATGAATAGTACGTATTTGTGAACAATGAATATGAATAGTACTAAATAGTAACAGTGAATAATATCGTATGAACAATATCGTACTTATGAATAGTAGACTGGTATACGTGAACAACGACATCTTCAATCTTAAATAAAGACTAGGGCAGAGTTATTATACCTGCTTTGATTAGTAGAGTCCTCCGATTGTTTCAAAAAAGGTGTCTGATAGTATATCTTCACTACTGCTATGCAGAAACTGGGGTTTTCTCCTTTCTACTACTATATTTGTTGTCTAGAACAACCAAAGAATAAGATAAGAAAAGAGAGTAAGCAAAAAAAATTATTTTTTTTCTTGCTAGAATGAATTCTCAGAAAGAGGGGGAGGGAGGTTATATAGATTTTTTTTTGGCAGAAAATGACGAAACTAAATAGTGATGAATAGTTTGTTACTGTAGCTACAGTGCCCATTACTGTAGCTACAATAACCGCTGAAAGTTATTTTGTCTGCTGACAAAATAGTACCTGCTATAGTACATACAGTACAATAACCGTATATTTGAACAATAAAATTTTTTTTTACTCAAATTTCGAGTATTACACAAGTATGGCGGCTTCCGATCCTCAATTTTCTACCACATCCAATACCCTAACCTATGCCTCAGACCTTGAAATTCGATGCACATTTTTATTTAAAAACTCGTTGAAAGATTGTAAATGCATTGCAATATGTAATAACATTTCATTTATGAATAGAAAAACAAATTAAGTGATAAATTAGAAAATACTACTCATAAAGACGCTCAGCTCCTGGTGCTCCTATTGTGACTGGTCGTGTCTCACTAATGCTTGATCCCGCGTAATCAACGTAGATTATTAATACTTACATAAAACTTGGCTCAAATTTAACTTTATGGTCCTTGGTCAATTAAAAGATTAACTCGATCAATTGTGGTCCATTTATATTGATTTAATCAATTTCAGTCAATACAATTAACTTTAATCAAGTCTAACACTCACTTACCTAGATGATCGACATGGTCTAATATGGTCAATAAGATCAAATGGTGAAATTAAGCCCCTAATACCAACCCAAATACCAAAAACTTACATCGTTGACACATGTCTCACTTTTGGTATACAATAACCAACTTCTTCAAAATTTTGCGATACAGTACAGTAAATAAAAAAATTTTAATTATTTCCTATGTTACACATTTTTTTCAAGTGAAGTATTTCATATTGTTATACAACATTATATACATGACATTACCTAATAGATAACATTATATAACCTTATATACATATTTTATTAATCTATTAATTTTCTCAAATTACATAAATGTAAATTTAATATATTAATTGATCTCCAAAAATCTTAATTTTGGTGTCATTGAGTCCACAATATCATTCTTGATATTTTTGTACCCCTCAATTAAAGTTTCATTATCAATATGTGTACCCCCTATATGTCAGCTTCTAACTACCATAAAAATTTTTAGGGCTTACATGGGTACAAATAAGTAATATATTTGTGTTCTACTCGTTGATATGAACACAGTGATATACATATTATGTAATTTTTACTTTAACTAAAAATACACTATATTTCTAGGTCACACAATAAAATATCACTTTTATTGAGAATTAAACTAGAAAAACTTGAATTCACAATTCTCTTATATATTTTACATTGAAAAGAGACACAATTAACTCATCAAAATAACGAATTTTCACAAACTAGGTAACTTTTATTTCCTTTTTTTCCTCCTCTATATCTCTTCGCATTTTTTGTTCTTCTCTAGAGAATTTTTCCTCCACGGTGGGCAAGTGAGGCTAGAAAATGAGCTTAAATTGTGAAAAGAGCCCTTTATAGAGGCTTTAAATGTGGTGGGTCCTATGTTAATTAATAATAAAGTTAATTTAAATGAGATAATCCTCCTCTTCTTCTTCTCTCCTCATCACCCATTTTATCCCCTCTTTTTATTTTTTTGTCTTTCCATTAAAGTGCCCACTATCTCCCCATACCAGTTATCCTCTCATATATATATATAAATTTTTCTTCTCCAATTTAATGGTTGATAATCATTTTATATTTATCAAATGTCTTTCACCTCATTTTATTATTATTAATTTTTCCTCTATTATGCCCATACACCTCATTTTATTTTGTTAATTAATGCACTTGTATATTTTTTTTTTCTATTATACCCATCAAGACATGCATTATTTATTTTATGCATCGATTATTACTTATTATTATTTTTTCTATTTAAAACAAATCATTAATTTTATACAAATGCCATAAAATCATGTATTTTCATTTATAATTCATCAATTCATACATGAAAATATATGTCGAACCAGTTGACTCAATATTCAAAAATACAGGTCGTTACATGAAGTGTCAAGATGTAGCGTGACACCCTGACCTCAGGTCTGGATTCCTCGAAATGAATCATCGGGTAACCTTCCCTTGAAGTCGAAGTAGTCAAACTTCATCTTTCTTTGTTCCCTGTTATTTACCAGTATGCAGTCTAGATGCATGCATGATGCAACAATTTAAATAAAATAATGCAGCGGAAGACCTCTCAATAATTGAAAATGAAATAATCTTGTATATGATCCAAAATATTGGAGTCCTATTTAAAGTCCAAAGCATAAAAATAAAAGGTAGATATATAGATTACAATAAAAAGTAGGTGTTTAATAACTAAATCAAAATACATCTCAAAACAAAACAAAATTAGCCTCCCAGAGGATCTTTATATAAAGATTTAAGGCTTGTGAAATCAATGTATATGATTCCTATGGGTACCTGAAAAAAATAAAGTAAGTGAGCTCAAAAACCCAGTGGATCATTCTCAACCATCACAAGCTTTATAAAGATTAAACACAAAACACGCAAGCACTTTCAAAGCATTAGTTGTTTCACACAATAGATTGGTTTGTTGTAACCTAAGTCAAAAGAAGATAATCTCCTAGTAATCCTCAGAGGTTCTAGAATGCCATGATACGCTAAGCTCAGTTGTATCTCGAAATTAGGTGTATGCTACAATTCCCCATCCATACACAATAACACATCAACTTTAATTGCGTTAAGTCTTAAGTACACTACACAGCCATACTTGGGCCCTTTAATTAATCATCAATCAATAACACACACAAACATTCAGGTACACTGCACATCCGTACCTATTGCATTCAGGTACACTAAACTCAGCCACATCCTTGGAAACCTCTATCTCAGAAACAAATAATACTAAACAATCATTATTTATTTCCAAGGACTATTAACTAAGTAATACAATGTCAGAGTGGGGCTACCTACAATGTGCCTCTAGTTGTTTACTGCAAGGATACTACAATGCGCTTGGTAGCTACATACATCGCATTAGCAATTGTATTCTTAAAATCATTTAGTTCCTTTAAGTTCTCAATCCATCAAGTCATGACATACAACATACTATTCACAATGATAAAATTCATAGATATATGGAAAATTGAGATGAAATCTATGAAATGCATTAAAAGTGATCAATCCGGTACTAAGTATCTTTATTCAATTCAATTAAGTTAACAGAAATCAAAACATGCATATAAGAGATCCTGAAACTACCAAACAATCATGTTTTAGATTAGAATCTAAATAATATGAGTGAGCAAGGAAGTTCTGCCCACCTAATACTATAGATCCCTTATGCCTCCACGTCGCACTTCATAGATCTTAGATATTTAACCTACAATTTACATGAGTAATAATAATTCTTTAAGCTTCAATTAATCTATCTATAATGAATTAAAATAATTTTAAGCTTGAATACCCTTAGATTCTTATATCTATTTCATAAAAAATATAATCTTTCCCAAACTCTTCATTCTTGTCAAATCTTAAAATAATTCTGATCTTGGATTACTGCACCTTACAACATCTTCTTCAATACGATACTTTTATTTTCAAAACTAATTTATTCATACTCAATAAATTTCATTCCAATTAAAACAAGGTTTTCAAATCTAAAATTTTGAACTAAACTAAAAAATACTAATTATCCTATAAGAAACTTCTAAGCCAATCCTCTTTACCTTAAATATATTAAATTTTAATCTTATAACTCTCTAAGAATTTCCTTAACTCTTAACCAAATAATTTTTTACTTACATAAGACAATTCCAACATTTATTATTTGCATTTAGACTCCAATTAAATTTAATTTCCAATCTCCGAATCTTTGTAACCCCCAAAACTCCGATATCAACATTCCAACGTCCATCAATTAATTTATTCATCACCAATAAAATATTTTCAAAGAAAAACAAGGATTTAAAACTCAAACCTTTTTGCTAAAAGCTCCAAAATTCTCTATTTTTGGTTTAGAGCTTTCGAATATTTCAACCTGTTCTTTATATTCCAAATAATTCAACTAACCCATTCAAAATTAACTACAACTCCAAAATTAAAGAAAATAGATTTTTATATCTTTTCGCAATTGACCCTCGGTTTAAAACTCCTCCAAAGCAAGATTCCGCCTCCTGGATCAAGTCCCCGAAACGTTTCGAATGTTGAATCAAAACCCCTTTCGTTCCCTTTCAAAATTGATGATTGATGCCCTAAATCAGGTTTCGAAATGCTCCTAACATTAAAACCTCCTTCGCAACATGTTCTTCACAGATATGACCTTCGTATGCTTCAAAACCTTCTCTAAACCCCAAAACGAAACCAATTTCTCAAGATTCGGAGGCTGTGCAAAATTTTGAAATCTAGGGCATCACTCTTTTTCGTAGATCTGAGCCTAGAAATCACGAACCTCGTCCTCCTTCTCTCTTCGCACAGAGACGCAGCTCCGTCTTCTTCTTCGTTGTTCCTCTTCATCCAAACCAGTAGAACGCAAGTAAGTGCTTCTTCTTCTTCACACACCAACAGCAACGCACATAGCTGGATTTCATTCTTCACTCGTCAAAATTGCGCCAAACTTGCGTCTTCACCTTTCCTTGTTCGTTCTTCAAGGTTTGGGCTTGAAAACCAACACAAATCTATATTTTTCTCTTGTGTTCATGAATCTCAACACATCACAACTTTTATGAGTTCTTCTTTGTTTCCTTCTTCAAACTATAAATGCGTCAGATTACAACCCTCTCCTTCGCACGAGATTTACTGTAACAACAAGCTGCTCCTTCTCGCTCAAATAACAGAAACACAGAGCTGCGATTCATCTTCTTCTTCATCATAGGAATGCAATAATACCCCCTTTCCCCTGTTTTCCTTTCTTCTTCATTTAAACAAGAATGCACGATTCTTCTCCTTCTTTCATACAACTTCTAGGTTCTTCTTCGTCCAAACATGGAGAGCAAGTATCTCAAAATTATCATTATTATTATTATTATTATTATTATTATTATTATTAACTTCTGGGTTCCTCTCAAAATTACCAGTCTGCCTTAAAACATGTTTCTCATGCTTTGAATTAACTTGTTTTGATCAAACAGTCATGTATACACATGATAATTATATTTCCTCTTATGATATGATTGACTTTAAATCCTACACACACTTAGGCACTTGCAAAGACATATTTCTAGTTATTTAAATAGTCTTACTGTACTCCAATACTCATTTATATCTTTAATAATTATGTTTTTGGATATTTTCATAATCATTTGGTATTTTAATTATTATTGTCAACATGTCTGCGTTTATGAAATTTCGGAGTGTTACATGTAGAGTACAAGGTGTTAGATTATAGCATGAGGTATCAATATGTAAAGCATGAGGTGGCAACTATAAGCATTAGGTGGCAACTCACATTGCCAAGAGTCAACACGTGTGCACAAGGTGGCTCACAGTGCTAGGAGTCGACATGTGTGCATGAAGTGGTGGCATGAAGAAGGACTAGGTGTCAAAAAAAGTTCATGTAAACACCCCTCCATAAACAGGTCCTATCCTCTTAGTTTTGGGCATTTTCTTAAGCCATCTTTATAGAGTTTGTGGTCAGACATGAAGATAGAAGACTTTGAGTTCTCGGTCGTAATTAAGAGAAGCCATTAAGGAGAGGAGAATGACACCACAATCTAGACGAATAGAGCTCTTGAGGCAAGAGAGAGACGTTGGAAGTATGCTAATTGCTCAGTCAGTGAAGGTACACGTTCTATTTGAGATTTTCTTTAATGCTTACCTTAGATTTTGATGATGAAATAATGTCCAACTAAGGGAATTGATGCTTGAAAAAGAATGATTTACATGTGGACTCATATCTGGTAGGTTATATTTTAGTTGGATCCTGAGAGAAGATGAAAGAAAAACACTCGAAACATGGAGAGAAAATAGTTTCAAACATTTATTGTCATGCTCTGATGCTTACTTTTCCAGTTCGAGTTCCTTATTGAGAACTTGTGATATTTTATGAGATTATACATTTTCAGACCTTGACTAGGGTTAAACACTCCCAAAAAATCTTAGAGTAGTGTTGATGATGGTTAGAGAAGAGAGTAGGTGAGATTTAATTGGGAAACAAGGTAGATATTGTATAATATATGTGTCTATGATTGTGATATTTGAATTGAGATTAGGTTTACCGGAAACCAACTGATTTGTGGTGAATTAGAAGCCTTGAATTCCATACATTTTTCTTACTTTTTCTTTATATGTTCTGCATTAAAATTATATACAAATGCTTTATGTTATATTTAATTACATAAAATGAGAATTTTGTTTATTGAAAATCATGACATTACATGTGTGGTTATTCTCTAAGTTTCTAAGGCTTTGTCTGAACTCATGAGCAGATATTGAGTTTTAGATTATTGAGGTTGGATTTAATCTACTGACTTATGTCTTAAACTTTCAAGATATTTTAGATTTGTTGAACAAGATTATTGAGCCCCAATTTTGCGAGGTTGATTGGATCTAGTGGCTTATGTCCTAGACTTTCAAGATATCCTAGTTTATTAAGCAAGGTTGGTTGTGATTGTGACATGCATGATATCATGGATTGTATGTATGATGCATGAGATATTTGCATAATTTCTTGTTTAATCACAATAGGATATTATTATTACTCCTGAACTAGTTTGATTGATATTCTAGTATATGCATGTGTACTTATTTTAGACATATATTGTTAATACAGGCTACAACTAATTGAGCCATATTGTTACTAGGTTCCTTATGTACTCTATTTTTTTTAAGAACATCAAATTTAGATGAAGGGAAAATGGTTGCAAATGATTAGTCTTATTTAAGCTTCCACTGTATTTTCCTTTTTTGTTGTACCCCCACTATGTACAGTAAGTCATTTTGTATCCTAATCTACTATATTACTATTATATTTGATAACTCTAATGTACCTAACTTATTACTGTATTTTTAACAACATTTATATTACTTAGTTATTGAAAAATTTTAATATTTTTGACAACAT
>JAJIYU010012222.1:0-14715 GCA_030144865.1 Tinospora cordifolia | reverse complement strand
AATTATTTTTCATGTGCCAACCCACCATTTGCACCCAAAATTTCTTAAAATCTTTGAAATTAATTTATTCAACTTATTTTATTTATTTAAAATTTTTTTTGACAAAATTCTAGGGTATTATAATAATAGCAACTCTCGCTAATTCTTCTTATACCTAAGCATTATCCACAAATCAAATATTCATTTAGTTATCACAAAATTAATCATAGATATCCATGTAACTTTTAACATCAATGTAAACAAAATAGTTTCTCATTTATTCCATATGAAATTCGAAGTCTTTACATAATGCTAATAATGAAATATAAAAGCCTCGGTAGTATTCACTTGTGCCTCCTGTTCCTGCTATCCAACCTCATCAGTAACAGCAACTCTTGCTAAATTCCTCTCGTACCCCATCATTATCTACAAATTATGAACTCATTTAGTTATCACAAAATTAATCATAGATCTCCATGTAAGTGATTTTTAACATCAATGTAAACGAAATAATTTCTCATTTATTCCATGTGAAATTAAAAGTCTATAAATGCTAATAATGAAATTTAAAAGCTTTCTACTAAACAAAATAGCTAACCCTTATTCCATTTTTTCCAACTATTCTTACTAAAAACATCTAATTACTATCTTCTCTGCACAATTCTTCCTTAATCTACATGGCTCTCTTCATAACTCTGGAAGTGACCATAAATCATATGGTGAGAGCCTCTGCCTAATCTCAGGCCTCAATCCTTGATGGAAAGCTAAAATCATTTGTGTTGAACTAAACATGATCTCCTTGCAATGTTTTTCCTCGTCACCATCCTCGAACCACCCGCTCTTGTTTCTAGGATCTTATAGATTATACCTTTGGTTAAAATCCAAATCGTAGCAGAAGCCCCCACTGAAATTCTTTCTTGTTGTGATTGTTGTTGTTATTTTTGTTCCCACTTCCTTGTGATTCCATCTACACAACCAAGTTATTAAAGACATTAAATTATTTACATCAATCATTACATGTGATACAATGCCCAAGAGAGGTTTTCAATTGTTTGTGCAGGCTCAAGTCAATTTGAGATGTGTGCACATGAGGTAGAAGGTTGGAGAAGTTAGAAATGCAGATAATCCACTTATTACTATGGTAGAGGAAAACACTACCGTGGTAACTAGAATGAAGAAATGAAGAAAATAGTGCACACTCACGAACACGATAGCCAGAATAGAAGCTAATGTAGAGATTCACTTCTGCGGTAACCAGAGGAAGAACATAATGCACAAAAGCATTACCATGATAGCCTATCAGGGTAGTGCAATTTTTGACATTTTGTAATTTTTCAAATTTTTATCTAGTCGAGACTACCATGATACACTATCACAGTAGTGTGATTAAAAAACAAGTTTTTAGGATTTGCAACTCATGATTTGAATTGAAAAAAAAAAGTATTGGGATATAAAAAGTGAAGAGAAAGCGGCTGGAAAACTAATGGAGAACAACAACATAATAGAGAACGAAGCAAAGAGAAGATAAAGAAATCACATCTGTTTTATGATTTTTGATAGGTTTATTTCAATGTTCTGTATCATAAACTCAATTTCTAGCTGAAGGCTTTATTCTAGGATGTAATTCAAGTGTAGGAACCTTTGATTTGACTTTTAATTAATTTATTTCATAGTTTTATTTTAGGTTTTGTATGTTCATTGCTTTTTTTCTACTAGTCATAGAAAGGATGATTTTAGATTATCAGATTAACTTGAGAAAGAGAGTTTTGATGATTTGATTATCAAAACATAGACCTAAAAAGATCAACTAAATTGAGAGATCTCTGATCTTATAGGAGGTTGCATGTGAAAACTGAGTTCAAAATATTGGTGTATTCTACAGTGCACTTAGGAGAGGGTATAAAGGAAAAACTGATAGATATTAAAATACACTTGGGAGAAGATTTTAATGACAAGTGTTGTACCCTACAAAAATAAGAAATAGTTGATTCAAGTAGAAATTAAAGGGGATCACATGCGATTTACTATCCTAGACATTCAATTCATATTTATTTTAATTCACTTTTAGTTAAATTCACCTTGTGTTAAGTTTAATTAATTCCAATTTAATTTGTGTGACCTTAATAAAATTAAAACAAATAGTATACTGGGATTTAAGATTATTGAATTATAAAGTATTCTCGGATGATGATCTTCGGTTAATACATTCATATTACTATTGGAATACTGTACACTTCCAGTTGTCTCAATAAGTTTTTGGCGTCGTTGCCCGTGAACGATATTCTTTTATTTTATTCTTTAATTTTAATCATTTGATACACTTGGTCTTTATGTTTTTCTTTTGGTGTTTCAAGATTGTGGATGAATAGAGACACAACAATGGGAGCATAACTAAACAATCTAAAAATCTGTAACTCTTAGACAGATTCAACATGAAGTTCAGGGCCACATATCTACTATTGCATAGAGCCATCTATTAGTTTTTGGTAATAATGTTGAAGCACCTTTCCAAGATTTTTTTTAAAACCAATTTTGAATAATAACTATTCCAAAATTACACGGACACCAATCAATGCAAACAATTTTGAACTAAAGTCGTCCTTAATCACCATGGTTCAACAGCAACAATTTGGGGGATCTAGCACTGAGGATCCAATGGCTCATCTAAATTTATTTATGGAGATTTATGACACGGTAAAGATGAATGGTGTGATAGAGGATCCACTAAGGTTGAGGCTTTTCCCTTTCTCTTTGAGGGATAAGGCATATATTTGGCTGCAAACACTCTTACCGAGCAATATCACAACTTGGAAAGAGACGGGCAAAAATTTCTTCAAAAGTATTTCACACTAGCAAAAGTTCATCAACTTTGGGGTTAGATTAGTTCATTTAAGCAATCCGACTTTTGAATCTCTCTAAGAATCTTGGGAGAGATTTAAAGATTTGCTGAGAAGGTGTCCTCAGCTCGGTTATTTACTATGGCTCCAAGTACAAATGTTTTATAGCAATTTAACTCCACCCACTAGAGCTTTGGTAGACTTAGCAGCTAGAGTATTTCTAATGGGAAAGTCTACAGCTGAAGCCACACGACTTATTAAAGAAATGGGAGCTAATGCTTATGGGGATGGTACTGAGAGAGGATTTGTCAAACGGGTTGGTATTCATGAGGTTGATGAAATAATAGCTTTACAAGCTCAAATTGCCTCTATGACACATAGGATGAATTTGCGAGATGAAAAACTCGGTAGTAGACAGTTTCAGGCATCACAGAATCAATCGATCCTAGCCATGGCTGAAGCACACAAAGCGTTCTTTACAAAGGAAGGATCTATAGAATAACTGGATGCAGTTAACGATTTAATACTTATCAAAGTAAACGACAGGGTAATTATGCTCCTAGATATTACCATCCGAGGGTTTGCAATCATTAGAATTTTTCTTATGCAAACAACAAAATTATGCAACAAGCTCCACCAAGTTTTGTTCCTCAAACAAGTTTGTAAGATAAGAAGTTGTCCTTGGCAGATAAAATGGATAAGATGATGAACGTGCAGGCTTGTTTCTTCAAAAAGTTGATTGGCAAAGTTGATAAGAATGATAACAAAGTTTCAGGGTTGGAGGTTCAAATGGGGAACATGAATGCCACAGTAAAAAGCCTTGAAACCTAAATGGAACAATTGGGTCAAGCATTCTTTAGTCAATAGCGAAGCTCTTTTCCTAGTGATACCCAAGTTAATCCTAAGGAACATTACAAAGCTATCAATACTAGAAGTGGGAAGGAAATACATTGTCCACCCCGTCCATCTAGCCTCTCTATTATAGCTGATGATACTGGAAGATCTAAGAAGGCTAATCTTACAGAGTTACTGGAGTCAAAGCAAGTAGAGCCACAAAAGAAGTCATGTGCAAGAACTCCGGGGACACATCTTGAGCCTCTAGGATTGCCCTTTCCACAGAGGTTTCATAATAAGAAACTTGATGAGCAGTTTGCAAAATTTTTGGAAATGTTCAAGAAAATCCACATCAACATTCCATTTGTAGAGGCATTGCAGTAGATGCCTAATTTTGCAAAGTTTATGAAGGAGAATATGTCCAGAAATCGCAAAATAAAAGATTTTCAAACAGTGAAGCTTGCAGAAGAATGCAATGCAATGCAATGCTTCAAAAAAAGCTTCCTCAAAAGTTAAAAGATCTAGGGAGCTTCACTATTCCATGTAATATTGTTTCAAAAACATTTGAAAAAGTTCTTTGTAACTTGGGGGCTAGCATCAATCTTATGCCCATTTCAGTGTGTCAACAGTCGGGAATGTCAAATATTAAACCAACCAAGATCACTCTTCAGCTTGCAGACCAATCTCTCACTTATCCATGGGGTATAATTGAGGATATTTTGGTAAAGGTTGACAAGTTCATCTTTCTAATGGATTTTGTTGTTCTTGACATGGAAGAAGACAAGGAGATTCCATTGATTCTTGGGCGGCCTTTCTTAACTATAGGGCATGTTCTCATGAATGTACACAAAGGAGAGCTCACTTTAAGATTGAATGACGAGCAAGTGGTCTTCCACGTATACAGATCCATGAAGTTCCCTAGTGATCTACATGAGTGCAAGAGAGTTGATGTGGTAAATGCTTGCATAGTTGAAGTGGTGGATGAATTTAGTTCTCAAGATGCTATGGTTGGGTGTATTTCTCGATCTATATTCTCTACTCAACCCATCGCTGAAGATGAGACATTAAATGTTCTTGTATTAGAAGCTTCACAACCTGAGTTACATAGCATAGATATTCCTTTGTTGGACCTTTCACAACTTGAGGCTTCACATGATGTACCTCCCCAAACTATTGATTTGAAGCCTTACCTTGTCAGTCATTATTTCTTCTTCTTTGACATCTATTCAGGAGTAGATGCTATTACGTGTGCTCCGGGAGCATAAATCTACCATTGGGTGGACAATTGATGATTTATGTGGTATTAGTCCCACCATATGCATGCACAAGATTCTCATGGAGGATTCACATCGACTGTCAGTTGAGCATTAGCAGCATTTAAACCCTATCATGAAAGAAATTGTTAAGAAGAAAGTTACGAAACGGCTCAAGGTGGGAATCGTATATGCTATCTCAGACTCGCAGTGGGTTAGTCCTAATAATAAGGTGCCAAAAAAGGGACGAATGATTGTTATCACCAATGACAAGGGAAAGGCTATTGCTTCACAAATGACCATGAGGTGGCGGGTGTGCATTGATTACCAAAAGTTGAGTAAAGCTACTCAAAAAGACTATTTCCCTCTACCATTTGTGGATCAAATGTTAGATCCCATAGTAGGATATGATTTTTATTGCTTCTTGGATGGGTATTCAAGTTACAATCAGATTGTTATTGCTCTAGAAGATCAAGAAAGGACTCCTTTTACATTGCCCCTATGGTGCATATGCATTTCAGCGGATGCATTTTGGTTTGTGTAATGCATCAGCTACTTTTCAGCAGTACATGATGACAATCTTTTCTAACATGATTGAAGATATAATGGAAGTTTTTATGGATAACTTCTTTGTATTTGGTGTTGCATTTGACGGATGCTTGGTTAACCTAGAGAAGGTTTTCTCTCATTGTGAAGACAAAACTTGGTGTTAAACTGGAAATAATGTCATTTTATGATTCGTGAGGGAATAGTATTGGGCCATATAGTACCAATTGAGGGATTGGAGGTAGACTGTGCCAAAATTGAGATGATTGAGAACTTATATGCACCTACATCAGTTTGGGAAGTTTGTAGCTTCTCGGGGCATACGGGGTTTTATCGTCAGTTTGTTAAGAACTTCTACCAAATTGTTCGACCTTTATGTCATCTGTTGGAGAAGGATGCTGAATATGACTTTTTCAGAGATTGCCTTTATGTGTTTATGACACTTAAGAAGGCATTGATATCTGCCCCTATTATGTTTCATCAAGCTACATCAGTTGACCTTAGCCATTCAACTAAGAGGGAGGCATTCCTTGGTGTAGTGCCTTAGTTGGATTCACATTTTCATTAAGCTTGAAAAGTAGCTTGATGAAGAAATCTTGATATTTCCAAAGTGGGTGGTTACATGTTTGCAAAAATTTAGAATGGCTATCAGCACAACAATCGTGAGTTATAAGTTGTTGAAATTCTTAAGCGTGGATCTTCCAATGTATTTGCCGATGGTGAGACCGTGGAAATCCATAGGATGAGTCGATGTGTTCGTAAACCTTGAGATCTCCATGTGATCTGACAAATTTGCTACAAGATATCATGTCCAATAACAAACTCTTTTGTTAGAAATGGTGCCCCCAATATTCGATGCTTAAAGCTAATTAGCAAATGCAACTTTATTTTAACTAGCTTGTTGATAACAATAATAGCTAGTGATGCATTTTTCGCAGTGTTGAAAGATTAACGATTTGGCTCATGGAGAATTGAAGGATGTATAAGAGGTGCTAATGCACCTGTGTCAAAAAGAGCTATAAGTTATGATAAGGGAGAGATATACCTGAACCTTGGCACGTGGCAAGTTGTAAAGGTTATTAATGAAAGAATATGTAACATCTCGAAAACTTTATATGAAAAATTGAATTTTTACTTAGAAAATTATACATAATTGATGAATGAGAATTTTGGCAAGTCCTAGTTATCCAAATGATGAATAAAAATCAATTTAGTGGATTTTTGAAAGAAAATATATGAATATAATGCATAAAATGGGATATCATAGCCAAAAATATAAGGATATGTGCAACTTTTGCTGAAAACAGGTTTAGAAAGTCAATTGGGATCGAGATTTGGAAAAAAAATGCGAAAAGAAAGCAAGAAAGCAAGAAATTAGGTTGAAAAATCAAAAATAAACTCAAAATATTGTGAACCGTAGATCTGGAATCTAATCTCATGGTCTAACGACCAAAATCAGATCCGCACGTACGCACAAGCACACCGAATCATCAAGATCAAATGGCCAAAGATCCGAATACGTAACTTGAGTATAATCATGTGGCCAGAAACGAGTTCGTTGATCGCAAAATCAGATCCGTACACTATGTTCGAGGATCATCCGACGGTCGAGATCGAAGTCGCATTGAGAAATCGCGAACAGTGCTGTGCTCGAGGATCATCTAACGGTCTAGATCAAAGTCGTTTTGATTAGATCGCGATTGTTAATGTACTCGAGGAAATCCAACAGCTGAGATTGAGACCCTGAATTTTATTGATTGATTCAAGATCATTCCAACGGCTCCAATTGAACCAGAATGCGTGTCTCAAGGAAAATCCTGGGAACCACATTAAATTCGAAATTCAAAATACGAAAATTATCAAAAAATACGAAAAAAAATCTAAAAATTCTGAAAAATAATTTCTAAATTCTGAAAAATATTTCTAAAATCCAGAAAAAAAATTCAAAAAATATTCATTTTGCTCCAAAAATTAGAAAGTACGAAATTAAAAAAAATTAGGGTGTTTTATTCAAAGAAGAACACAAAAATTTCTAATTTTCTCCCTCGAAAAACCTATATAAACACCCTAGGCTCTCAATTTCATTCATTTCAAAAAATAAGAGTTGAATTCTCCTCTTGTTTTCTCAAAGCCTTCTTTTTGGCACCTTTTCCCATCTTCCCTTCTTGTGTGTGTGAGAAGTTCTTCTATCAAATTTGGTAATTAAGTTGGGCAATTTTCATTGGCATTAGTACGTTGAGGGAATTGCTACCGAAATTTCAAAAGAAAGCATCATAAGGTGGAAGTGATTTCTAGAACACCCTTCTGTTTTTATTTGAATTCATGGCATGCTCATTGTTTGTATGTTTTTCACTAAATTCAAAGCTTTTAACTTCAGTTCTAGAATTTTACATGTTATTTCAGTATTTCAATTTTGATTCATGATTGAGAAATCATATCATCCATGCCATGTTAGTATCATGCCTAGGCTTTTAAATTAAAGTATGATACATGTTTTATGAGTGTATCATGAATTGACTATGCATAATCTAAATTTTAGTTTGATTTCATATTCTGAAATTTATTTTATGAGATCATGATATGAGAATTAATCAAAGATGATGGAGATAATAACCACGTACCATCATAGTGGTCATGGCGACGTTATGGATGTTCTTTTCATATGAGTTAGGTCATATGGTTTTCAGACTTAAGTACTTGAGGGTCGTGTACCACTGGTGGGTCACCATGTGTAACGGGTTGATGCCGACATGTGCCTCTAACAGGTTGATGCCGAGTGGGCCCTATTTACTTAGTTAAGAACATCAAGGGATTAAAGGACCTTTTGGTCTGAGACTCAACTTAAACAAATTGTTGTTTGAAATGCCTAATGATTGTAAGTGTTTCAATTATGATTGTGTTATGAGTTTGAATATGAAAGATGTTTGTTTGAAAAAGATCCATTAGGCTATGTGCTCACTCGTTCCTTTCTTATTTTTCAGGAACATGAAATCCATGGAGCAGTTGAATACAGATAGTTTCTTAGAAAGCTTCTACAGTATTATTTTTAAAATTTTTAGGGCATGTTGTCCAAAGTTTTTATGTTTTTCTACTGAAAAGTATTTTGAAGTCTTCCGCTGTAACAATTAGTTTTTTTTAAGAGTTTAGTACTTTCAATTTCCATTATAAATAAAATAGTAGGATTTCTTTATCTCTTTTAATTTGCTTTGATTTTATTGAAAGTTTTGTATTCTTGAATTTTTATACAAAGGCACGAGATATTAAAAAGAAAAGAACAAGTGTGTGTTACTTGTAATGTAGCATCGGCCTGACCCACCATTTTGTTAAGTCCACTGTCAAGAGAACGGTGGTAATGTACACTGCTTAAAAGATACGGGGTTGGGGTGTTACAGAAGAGCATAATAAGAATGCTTCTGTAGCTGAAAATGCCATTAGTAATTCTAGGGAATAATCATCATCAAAAGGAAAAATATACTCGACATTTAAAAATTTTGTATCAGTGAGTTGGGCAATTTTTTTTAAATCAATGTGGCATGTTCTTTTTTCTTCTCTTAGGATATTGTTTTGCAAAATATCTTGACTGCTTGTAAATGAAGCATTTGGTATTGGAAGTCTTTCCTTTTGATATCCTTCTTCTCAAGAAATGCCCACTTTTGTTTTGATTTTTTTTTTCTTTTTGAGGACTAGAATGACTTCTATTTCTTGAAACAGGAAATCTTGCAATTGCACATGTCCTGTCTTGAATCATACCTAGGATCAAGATCGGAATTGACACATGCTTTGGAAAGCTTGCCACCTAGCTTTTATGCTTGCTGAAGGAATTTATGTTGTGCACACAATCCCTCACAAGCAATTCAAACAAAAGAGAATAGTTCACCAAGTGTACAATTCTCAAGCATTCTGTTAATCGTCTTCATGTGAGTGATAGCTTTCTTAGATATAAGCTTAGGAAAAGATCCCACAAAGATGACTTTGAGATTGTTATCGTAAACATCATTGATGAGGTAGAACGTGCGAGATATTTTCTTGTAATGTTTTTCCATGTCCTTAAGCTTAAAAAAGCAACACTTTATGGCAAGGAACTTGTATCTTGCTTCATCAATGTGTTGGTCAATTGGCCCTACAAAGATTGTATAAAGAATTGCCATAAAACCTTTAATAAAATTTTGTCTGTCGTTATTTGTAACACTCCAACCCCCGTATCTTTAAGCATTGGACACAGCCACCATTCTTTTGACGGTGGACTAAAACAAACGGCGGGCCGGGCCGGTGTTACTTTACAAGTGACACACACTTGACTTTCTATTTTAATTATTTCATGCCTTGATTGTATTTAACAGAACGTAACTTAAACTTAAGAATTTAATAAGGCAATAGTAAAAAAAATAACTGAAATTCATAAACTCAATTAATTAAATAAAATTGAGTACATAATTTGATTTTAAAAAAATTATTACAACGGAAGTTTTAAAACTTGGGCAACGTGCCCTTACATAGAAATTAAAAAGAACCTAACTAATTTTCATGGTATTCATGTAAATCAATTACCTGAAAAATAGAAGGAAGGGATGAGCACATAGCCCATAGCCCAGTGGATCTTTCTAAACATCTAAATCCTTATTTCAATTCAAACAAACCAAGCATATCAAACACTTTTGCACATTAGGCGAATCAAACAAATTTCTTATTTATGGTTGACATTCGGACCGAAAGAGTTTTAATCTCTGTGTTCCACATCGTTGGGAGAGAAAATCACTCTTGGAAACTCAAACCCCATATCTATCAAGTGGGATCACTCTTGGAAACCCAGTTCAAAATTATCAATGGTAAACTGGCAAGCCGGGTCGGGGGGTGAAACACACATGATGACGTCTGTCCCCGCGCCTATCATCGCGCCGGTACATGGATTGAATCATTATTTAATCTTTTTTTAGTGATAAAACACACAATATCAAAATAAACCATCGATGCAACATATCCAAAACATGAATTAATAAATATATATTCATGGCAAAATTCATGTATAACATGCATCAATATTCTTAATTTCTAAACATGCATAATATGTATGTTCATGGCACATCAAATAAATAAAGCATGCATATTAAAACATACATTCAATCAATCATCTTCAAAACATCAGCACACATGCAAGACTTATTCAAATTAAAATAAAGAAGTAGAAGTTAGAAGTCACTTCCACCTTAAATACGTTTCTTCTGCACGCCTCTGAAATCTGGCAGAATTTCATTGCTTCAAGTCTTTCAAACACTCAAGAATAGTTCAAGATCACTCAAGAACTAAGGGGATTGCCAAGAGGAAGGCTAGAGAGATTCAAGAGGGACTAGTATGCTCTTGAATTGCGATGAGATGAATTGTGAGCATGGGGGGTGTTTATATAGAGTTCAAAAGAGTGGAGAATGGCAAGTTTGGAGTGTCATCTTGTGGGAAACTTGCCATTTCTTCAAAATTTCGTGCCACCCAAGCATAGGAAATTAGAAGGAAATTTTTTGGAAATTTTTGGGAATTTAGAAACCAATTTTCAGATTTTTTATTGATTTAATCGAATTTCTTTTCGAATTTTCATTAATTAATTCAGAGCATTTAATCGGGACCGCAGGATCATCCTTGAATCACGCGGCAATCACAGATGGGGCGGGCTTGATCCGGGCAGTTGGATCATCATCGAGCGCATCAATCTGTTCTCGATCGAAGGAACACGGCTTTCTGGACCGTCGGATGATCCTCGGATGCTGCGTGCGGATCTTGATCGTGATCAACTAACTTCATCAGGGCCATCGGATGATCTTCGGATACAGAGTGCGGATTGTGTTTGCGATTACCGAAAATCGTCTGGACCGTTCAATCTGGTTTGATCGACTGTGGCCCGTTAGATTTTCCTCGATCGACGCATTCTTTTGTAATCTCCGAACGCGTGTCTGATCTGGTCCGTCCGATCTACCTCGAACACGGAGTGCGGTTCGATTTCGCGATTATGGTTTGCGCCTGTGATCTGGACCGTTGGATTGAAGAAATTGATCGTGAGCCGTCCGATCTTGATGATTCGTGCAGCCGGGTGTTCGATAAGGTCTTGATCTTGGCCGTTGGATCTTGGATCGGATGGATTATACGTTTTTGGTCGTTGGATCGTGTTTCTAATACCAAAATCACTATTCTAAGTGGCTATTAACCGAAATTTTGCCAATTAGACACTTCTTAATTGATAAAAACTTGATTTTCTTGTATATTCATTTCTATTTTGATGATTTGTTAATATCTTTCCCTTTCTAATTATTTAATATTGCATTTATTTGATATTTTTCTATTTCCTTAATATTTTTAATGTTAATAATTAAATAATCTACATTTTCCATTTCCATGTATTTTTATTTATTTCATATTTCATTTTCAGATAATAATTTATGTAATTATACACTAATATTTACATAATGCTTTATTTATTTTTAATAAATACATGTACACTACATTTTTATTTAATTATATAAATTTTTTATGTACATATTCCCATAATATGTAGTATTAACATTTATTGTGCTAACACACACCTTATTCATACACATATTAACCTATATGTGTATATATACTTTATTTTTATTTATTTATTTCTTAAGCAACTTCTTAAATTTCATAATTGATTCTACTAAATTGTAATTTTCATTAAATTATCAAATTAAGGTCTTATTTGCATAATTCTTTATTATATCTCCAATATATTTTATTTTTCATGTGCCAACCCATAATTTGCACCAAAAATTTTCTTAAAATCTTTGGAATTAATTCACTTAACTTATTTTATTTATTTCAAATTATTTGACAAAATTCTGGGGGTATTACATTATTCTTGGAGGTCATTCCACCAATCTTTTAGGTTGTTGGAGAAACAATTGACTAGTTCTTCTCATGCTAGTTTGGGAGTAGCTCCATGCTTTAGAGTTTCAATCTAACACCAAGAAAACATATAATGGAAAAACATTGGCCAATCAAGATAAGCTTTATTATCAAGATTGAAAGTGCCAAATGTTCCATTGCTTGGTTTCTATGTTTGAGTTATGTATATATATAACTCAGGGTAATATAACATAACCTTCCTAAATGTAAATTTTAAGAGCACGAATGTGCATAACATGTATACGTATGGTATGGAACATATTTGTATATTGCATATGTGGTGAAGAAGTGGGTTAGTTTCTTTGGATGATTAGTATGCAATGGCATGGGCACATTTCATCACTTGTTGGAAGTGTTCAATTTTTATTTTTATTTTTTTTGTATAGTTAATGCAACATAATTGGGAATGATGCTTTGTTTACAGCCTCACTGTTAAGAAAAGCAGTTGCTGGCAATTGTGCCCATATAAGGTGATTTATGCAACCAGATGAAAAAAGGAAAGAAGAAACATAGCATCAATGCTTGTTCTATCATGACAAGCATTAAAAGTAAAAACAAGAAGGAAGAAGAAAGAAGGGGAGTAGAAAAGGAAAGAATAAAAAAAAAAAGAAGAAGAAATAAGGGTAGAGTAGTTGAAAATAGGCCGTATTTAAATTTGTTTACATATGACTGATAAAATTTAGCCAAGGAGAAGAAACTATATCAACTAGAAATTGTATAAGAAAAAGAAAAGAAGAAAGAGACTAAATCTGCAATGCTTTGGTGAATCTCTAAAGTATTTTCTTGGTCTTTCTACCAAATTGGGTGGTAGAAGATGCACAAAGATGGTGAGAGAGATAGAGAGAGACAAAGATGGTAATATTCGATTTCTCCATTTAATTTATAGATATCATGATAGGGCTTTTTTCCTTGCATTTTGATTGAGATGTACAATAGAAAGTTTAGAAATTTCAGGTGGTTTCCCACTGAATTTTGTGGGGTAACTTATAAGAAGTTTTATTTTGAGAGATTATCGGTAGATATACAATTACCCATCATTCATTAATTAATTTCTTTTCCATCCCAAATGGAGACTTAATTGGATCAACGTACGATTTTTAGTTGTTTGATACAAAAATGACAGACATGAAGCCATATTTTTTAATAAGAAAAAAGATCATGATAAATAGATCTACTCCCAACTGAATAGATTGTATGAATACTTACAAGATAGATTGGCTATATACAATTTTATCTTAATTTGATTATTCAACTCACCAACATGTGGGTACTTTAATTTTTTTATTATTATTTATTTTTTACCCTGGTTATCTCAATTGATATTTAATTCAAAATCAATCATAACAAAAATTGGAGCAATGCATTAATAATTGCATGTGTGTCCCATAACATTGTATACATACTCTACACTCATACTTTATGGTAAAATTTACAAAATTGTAAAAATACTTTTAAGTGTTTTATTTGATTTTATATTTGGGTATTACATTGTAGTTCATTTTGGTTTTTTAGGATCTTTGGACATTGGTCAAACAATACATGAAAGATCACACATTCCTGAAAATCATTTCTAGAGAACTCTCTAACTACCAAAATAATGGTTGACATTACTGTGGTAATCAAAATAATTTTTTTTCATAATTGTGTTATGGTTGTCGTGGTAGTGCATTCTAGACATATATTTTTGGGATGCCCTTTCGGGGCTTCCCAATGTTAATTTTGTGCATTCTATAGCTCGTTTTATTTGTTTTTCAATGTTCTACGAAAATAAGGTGGTTTGGGCTCTTGGTTTCTAAGGATTCAAGGTTAAAAGTTGCATTTTTCTTTATTGGTTAATGTTTGACAGTAGTAGCATTCACACTACAATCACCAAAGTTTGGGGACTTGGTCCTCCCCACTTGCATCACCATATCCCATCCTTCGAAGAAGACATTAGGTATATTCTGAAGGTATGAGGTCAAAATCTATTGCACATATTGTCAACTTAAAAAGAACCCAAAATTGCCTGGTTATTAAGTTTCTAAGACTCAAGATCTAGGTGTGCAATCATCCAATTTCACGAATTTGGTTTTAAGATTATAGTCTATGTATTCAATCCATTCTTGAGGTATTATAATCATAATGAAGGGCAAAATCTGTTGAAATGTAATACCCCAACCCCCACATTCTTTGAGTTTTGGACAACCACCATTATTTGACGGTGGACTTAACCAATTGGTGGGTCGGGCTGGTGTTACGTTACAAGCGACACACACTTGACTTTTTATTTTTCAATACCACATGCCTTAGAATAAATTCAATAGTACAAATTCACATTTAATAAAATCAAGGCAATTAAAGGTAAAGAAAAATTCAAC
>JAJIYU010012221.1:0-14682 GCA_030144865.1 Tinospora cordifolia | reverse complement strand
TACTTAAAAGAATTTTTGACTAAGTATATGTAGCATTTAAATGAACAATAACGTGAACAATTGTGATTAATTTTAAAAAGTTCTAAAATTTTTTACTACCTTCGTCATATCTACTGACTTTCTTTTGCAAAAGTGCATGAGGACCAAATATGTGTAGACTCAAAATCCTATTTGCAGAAACTAGAAAACACATACTGAAACTCTCTTTGCAGCCGGTCTTTTGGCTCCATCTATCTGTAGGAAGCTACCTAACCCAAGAATTCAGCTTCAGATGCCATGGTTTCTACAAGACAACAATAATAATTAAAAAATATATAGAAAAGCTAATGCACCCTAGCTGTGGAGGATTTAAGGTTAGTTAGCGTTTTAACCTGTTCCTAGTTCTCACATAAAAGTTGTCTAGTTTTTGTTAAGAGTAATTTGTATTATAAACTAATTCAAATACATGTTAAAAAATAAGAAATGTGCATGAGACGCATGTATATCAAAAATATTTTATAAGTTCAGATTTTAAGTATGTCATAACTTACTTATATTTTTTTTTAATAAATGTGCATGAGACGCATGTATATCAAAAACATTTTATAAGTTAGAATTAAGAACTTGTTCAGATTTTAAGTATGTCATAACTTACATCTTTTTGGTATTAGTGGATTATTTTTTATTCTTTATAAGCATGTGGGTCTATTTACTAGCTCTTATTTGTAATGCACAATTTTGTGAAATATGAGTAGTCATTATGACCAATTCGATAGGAAAGAAGGAATAGTATATATTTTTCACTGGAGATTCCCTAGAATAAATTGTGTCGCATCTTTCTTAGATTCTTTATAGAAGATATCCAGTTGATTAGAATGAAGGTTAAAAAGAATTTTTATTCTCATCGTTTCCTTTATATGGAAATAAGAGGCTGGGGCCATTCCCTTAACTCATATTGGTAAGAATTTGACTCCACATGAAATTGAGTAAAAAGTTGTTAAATTGGCCTCTATCTTGCAGGTAACTATTAACCCGAGGTCCGAGAAGCATATATAGAAGTGTGATGAAGAGCATCTAAACTACTACTTATACAGTCATCTTTATTTTATTTTATTGTATATATTTTGTGACTGTGCGTAGCTAAATAATTAACACACGAAGTCCTCTCCATCAATTGATTGTTCGAATGAAATCTTCCATATTTTTCAAAGAAGTTCCTCCTGGACTCACACTCCTCGCAGCCATTTCCTTCAGTTTCAGTGAACTTGCTTTTATTCCCTCATCTCCAACCACCTCATCCACCTTCCCCTTAATTTCTTCTCTTAATATGATTCCACTCTCGTCATCTTTCTTCAACCTCAAACCAACCTTCCAAACATCACAAACATAGCTCTCATTAAGGAACTGATCTGCAAAATAAGGGCAGCACAGAAATGGAACTCCATTGCTTAATCCTTCCAGAATTGAGTTCCAGCCACAATGGCTTAAGAAACAAGCAATAGAAGGGTGAGCCAGAACATCCTTCTGAGGAGCCCAACTCACCATTCTTCCATTAGATCCTACTCTTTCTATGAATCCATTGGGATAATCAACAGCATCAGTACTGCTGGTAAAGTCGGGTCGAACAACCCATAGAAACGGGCGCCCAGAAAGCTCGAGCCCGAGTGCCAGTTCCTCGAATTGTCTTGTGTTGAAGATGGTAAAGCTCCCGAAAGCAACATAAATGACGGAGCGAGCTGGTTGTTGATCAAGCCAGGCTAGGCAAGATGAGTCCTTTGGCCAGAAGTTGCCTGTGGAGCTGTTGGCTAGTAATGGCCCAATAGGTTGGATGTTAGGAACTAGTTCTGACACAAAAGGTTCTAGTTCATAGAAGGAGTTACAAATGAAAAAGTTCACATGTTTAAGAGACTCATTGTTCCTGGAAATTAAGTTGAAGATGGATTTCTGTGTGGCTGAATCTCCCATGCATAACCACACCAAGTGAGAAGTCTTCATGGCCGGAATTTCAGGGGAGAGATTGATCATTTGGTTACATGATGAGCAGGGAGATCCTGTAACATTTAAGCGAAATCAGAATAATTATAATTTAATCAAATAATGTGTGGTACAATGTTAGAGAAATTTTGCTGAAATAAGCTTATAACAACGTCTATGTGTGGTACAACGTTAGAGAGATTTTGCTGAAATAAGCTAGATAGGGGTGTCAATCTTAAAATTCTCGATCTAATAGTGTAATATTTGAAAACATCCTCTAAAAATTTAAAATAATATGATCCAGATGATTAAAAAAATTTGGAACAATTTTTTATTTAAACAATATTATATAAAAATTATATTAGAGGTATATAAAAATTTTGTTACTAGCCACCATGGTTTAGTTCCAGAAATGTTTTTTTCTTTTTTTTTTTTGTTCCAAAAACGCCTTGTAATAATATATTATGGTATGATGTAACATTGAAAGAAGAATGAGTACCCAGAAAGAGTTTCGATTAAATAATTACCATTGGCATCAATGATTTTGGACTGAATTAACTTGGGAATGTTAAGTAATGAAGCAAAGAGCGCTCCGGAAGCAGGCCAAAACCCAACTCTTGGGAGTCCCATCTTCTCAGCAACCTCGAAGACAAATCCCATTGCCGTGTCAGCTATAACACACTTGATCTTACTATATTCACTAATCTTCTTAATTAAGTTCTCCAGATGACCTGGCACCACATTCCACATCACGTCACTTAGCTTGCCTAACTGAGTTCTATCATCTTCTGGTTCTAACCCATCTGGGATTGATTCCAAACAAAGTTGGCTAGCATCGTCAGCAGCATCCGACGCTGCAGCCAAAACCCTCCGGTGATTAAACTCTGTATTCACAAATGTGACTTTCAAACCATGCTGGACCAAATAGTGGGAGAACTCCATGAGAGGCTTCACATGTCCTTGTGCTGGATATGGTATTGCTAGCACATGTGGAGCCTCCTCCATTAATGGCATCTTAGTACGAGTTCAGCTAGACGTGAAGCTCCATAACTTACCTAGCTAGCCAGGTACTTATGAAGTAGGGGGCTGAGAAGCCAAGGCTTTGAGTTTGTACTAGAGTGTTTGTAAGCATACCTGAATCAATATGGGAATCTCCACTGTTGTTTTTGCTTGTAGATTGTAGCTTTCACTTGTGCTTGACATAATAATATTACTGTCATTTTATGCATGGATTTTAGAGTTTGTCCCATTAGTTGCTTCCTTGGAAAAAAAAAAACAAAATGAAAAACCAAGCCCCGGATAACAAGGAACAATCCCAATCAATCAGAATCAACAACTCAAAGCAATTATTAAATTTAGACCCATCTTTATGTCGAACGTTTGCAGAGCTTTGTAGCATTTGAGGGATCCACAAAGAAGAATAACCAAGATAAGTGCTGCGCAAGCAATGCATAAAAATCCATACATAGTAACATATACTACAGACTTTAGTTTTGAATCAGTTAAAGAAACATCAAAAAGGAATTTTAATACACCGATTAGATGAGTTATTAGGCCCAGTTCTCATTCCTCTTGGACAAAATTTTCCAACACTTTCTTTGAACTCGTTTTTCAAGTATTGAAATCCTTGGACTGCTCAACTCTGCGTGCCTGGCCGAGCAGGTCCCAAGTAGTTTGTGACCAATCCCATAATAGCAAACCTGGAAAAGTGCCCAAGAAAAATATCAGAAAAAGAGGAATCCAAGATCCTCATCTGCCACCCCAATGAGAATTAACTTTAAGAAATGTTTACAGGGCTGTCAAACAACACATATAAGTTTTAAACAAAATAGAATGTATATTTATTAAAAGAAGTAATAATATAATAAGGCCCTTCTGTGAGTGCAACTCAAAAATTTTAGACAAAGTTCACGTGAATGATTGCTAGCTTAATACAACCCTCTTCTCTTGATACAAACACAGACATGTGGAATGGGATCTGGTAGATGATGAGACAAGTTTAACATCTTCTCTTGCTCACAAACAAAAAGAGATGACCCTAACTTATAAAGAACAGATAATTAGAATTTACGGACAACAAATTCTTAATTTGGATCCTACTAGAATTTAGAAACACCCTAACCATATAACATAGCTAGAGGTCTAATAAATTTTAAGAAACAAATGCCATTCAAGTTCAATTAGACAATGAAAATCTTACACAAATTTTAATTTATTTAGTGCATTCCACATCAAGCATTTGTTCTTTTTTTTTTTTTTTTTTTGAAGACCTGGTGGTGTCCGGGCCTTTCTTTGTTCTCCCGACTAATCCACCAGGGGGCACCCGCCCCCGCCCCAAGGCCCGGACCCGGGAGACAACGAAACGAGTGGCGGTAGCAAGAATCGAACTCGTGACACTTTGGGAGCACGAGCCCGTTCTGCGCCATCACGCCATCACCCCGGGGGCAAGCATTTGTTCTATCATCTAGTCATTACAGCATAATTTCAGAGAATTGGAATATATTAACTGTTGAGAAAACGGTACTGTGCTAAACATCTTCTCTGTGATTTTCCTTTATATTTCTTTCCCTCGCACAATGAGATCCTTTGCCACTGAAACTTCATCTTCTCGGTAGAACATCTATTTTAGTGAAGCATCTAAGTTCTCCTCTGATGAAGGAGAAAACTTTGACCTTTAGCTCCACATTTATTGTTTACACAAGCATTTTGAGTGACGGTGACCAATGTTAGACTACGAGCCTAATGCCTCATAACACTATTGAGGTACACACCAGCAAGGCGCAGTGAAGCTTTTGCATCAATTTTTTCATAAAAAGAATTTAAGATTTTTTAAAATTTTATTTTAAAAATATGCTTGACATTGTGGTTTTGGATTTTTATAACTAATTATTTAAGTTTAAAAAATACTTCCCCTGAACTTGTGATAAATCATAACTTGTGCCATTAAAATGTCAAGGCTATCTTCAAAAAGGTTTTGTAATTGTGCTATATATTTGAGTTCATAAACAATTGTATAAATCCTAAAGTAGAAATCAGGTAATTTCTAACAAATAATTTTGTGCAACTTGCATTAACTAAAAAAAAGTGAAAAGTAGCAAAGCCACAATATTTATACAATATATTAGCTATGCTTCTATTAAAAGAACAAAAATTCGATTTTGCTTCAAACTTCGACCTTTGAAAATTAAAATTAATTTGAAGAGCCCAAGAAATTCGAAAGAATTTTTGTAAAAATTTGTCAACTTAGAAAAGCTAAAAAAAATCCTATGCAAATGCTAAAATATGCACAATTTCTATTAAAAATTATGAAAAAAATATAAATAAATACATTTTACATATAAAAGGATATATATAATGGTTTCTAACGTGCATTTTAACATTAACAATGCTTAATGCACATTGCGTTTGTTAACTTCAAATTATTATAAAAAAAGAAAAAAAAGAAAAATTTGTTGTCAAACCCTAATGGTCTTACAAACATAAATCCTAGATCAATTGATCGTTGGCTTACTAGTCACAACAAGCGTAAGTGTATTCAATCTTCTCAATCGATTACAACAGATAACTCTTGCTTCTTGTTCTTCTCTCAATGTCTCCCATTGTAAGCTCTTAGCTTATTTTTATCTCTCTTTCTTCTCTCTATTGTCTCTCTTCCAGACTACAACTCATTCTTCTTTCTCTTGGATAGCCACTCGTCAATTGCACATACTTTCTCCTTCAGTCTTCTTCATTTATAGAGCAAGATTTTTTTTACAATCTCTATGATTATACAAAAAAATTTTGTACACCACATAGATTCTTTCATTAAAAAATGCCCTTTCCAACAAATTGTATGCATTTTTCTATAAAAATTGTCAAAACTTCGATTTTAGGTGTACTTCGCTAATTTTTTTAAAGATTTTGACAAAATTTTAAAATTTTACAATTACCGATGAACTTCATTTCGATTGTCCAACTCACCTAATTAATTCGGCTAATTTTCATACCATGCTTCTATTTGTATAGGCTTTTAACAATTTAAACTTGAAAGTTGGAAATTTTGACATATATTTAGTCCTTGACAATGCTAAAGACTATTAAAACAATTAACATTCAAAACGAAATAACTCAATATCTTTATATCTATGCTAAACTAGTTTATCACTTGCTTGTTTCAGTTGTTTCTTCATTTATAATAGATAATTGTAAATTTTTAGATATGTTTTCATGTGTTTTTTTCAGACTTATGTATTAGTGTTACAAGAAGCAAATGTGATGCTTATGCCCCTCAGCACATCAAGGCTTACACCTCATTCATAAAGGAACTACCTTGAGCTTCAAAACATTGTTTTAGGACATATTCAAATCATTTTTTAAAAATAAAGATGCGTCTTTACCCAAAGCTGCTCTACTGTTATAAAAATAAAAACAAAAAGGCAATTATACAAGACCTTTTCCATGTCATAGCAAACCAAAAACTATACCATTAAACACGCATGCTGTAAGTTTGGGGTTGGGAAAGCAGAGTTTAGATTAGACATAATTGTCATACAAAACCATGAACTCAGAGAAACTGTGTGTGCAAAGGGTGTGTGCATAGTATCAAAAGTCTCACATAAACATATAAAACCCTAGGACCAATCTCAGACAAATCCAAGAGACAAAAATTGCAATCATAAATATACCATCTTCAACAAAGCATTACTTACATCATGGCCATAGATATCTGTTTAAGATCAGCTTCGACATTTTTCATGTTAGCAAGAGATTGTGCGCAGAATATTATAGCAAGCCAAGAGCTCAGTTTGTACTGCATAAGATAAGTATAAACATGTCAAAAAAGAGATGAATATAGCAAAAGAATAAATTCCCAATGGAAACCAAATAAAGCAAAAGTACCACAACCAAAAGCTAGTATTGCTCTTACTAATCTTGCATTTACAATTGTTTTTGAAACTAGTCATAAATCTATACCATGCGCACAGTAAATAGTTTAGATCAAATGTCTTTGTACAGAAAACCCAAAGACCACAATTTAATGCAATGGATAAAATTCCTTCACCCCAATTTCATAGTTGTGCAGGTCTAAAAATTAATTTAAACCTCCCCTAACCCACCAAAAAGAGAGCAAGAGAGAGAACAATAAAAGTGGGCATAGAAACTAAACTATCATGCATATCAAACATCCTTAGATTTAATGAAAACCAAAATACTCTGTATGCCAAACAGAAATATGAATCTTTAAAGCATTTTAATAGCACCACTAAAAATTTATATCTTGCTATAAAGATATGTACTTAAAAAATGCCCACTTTCAAACGTAGAAAAATAAATAATAAAACAAAAAGAAAAGAAAAAGAGGTATAGTTGACGCTCCAATCCACATTTCACATTTCAATGTTGTTGCATCCATCCAACATATTGAAGAGATTGAAGAACTGAAATTAGATCAATTCCAATTTTTAATGGCAAGATATTATTTGTTGTGCCCAGTCCCCAAGTATGAAAATCCTAGGAGCATTCTGCTTCACTTTGAGGTGGCCTCAGGGAATCTCAATATTCTGCCCCAGAAATGTGAAAAACAAAATTATACCATTGGACAATGTTGCTGAACCAAGGGCCATACCACCAAACCTAAGCTAGGGGCTCATAAAAAGCTCTCGAACAGCTTTGGCAGTCCACAAAAGGGTTTTGTTTATCATCATTGCGGCATCACAGGCAGGACAAATACTGAAACAGAGAAAGAAAGAAGTAATGCACGGAAGTTATTGAGATCGTACAAGTAGTGGCGCATTTCTATACCCTTGGATTGAATAGTCAGATATGAAATAATAAAGACTAAAGATTCAATTGTTGGATGACAAGGTGTCTTTTTTAAATCTTATTAAAGAATAAGATTTAAAGAATAAGATAACAGATGAAAAGCGGTCCAACCAAAAGAAAAATTGCTTAACAGGCAAAGTAAACTTCATTGACCATCCCTGCAATCCTTATTCACATTATTTACATATTATACCTTAAGAGATTGGGTAAATTGATCAGAGCTTCCTTTGGGTTACTAGAGGATCAAAACGGCTAGCAGAGGCATTGAGTACAGCGGCTGGGCATTCGATCATTTGGAAAGGGAAGGAAATACTACGAAAGTTCTATTGATTTCATTTGAACAGAAATTTATATTCTGAGCAACTATGAAGAGCAAATACTTTATGGATTTATGAATATACGCTCAGGCAACATTCACCACCTAAGGATATCTTTTTTTTCCTATTATTGTCTTTATGGGTGACATTAATTTCATAAAAGATTTAAGATTTGGCAATTTAGATTTTTTTTGGATGAATATGAGTCGAGACATGCAAGACTGCCAGGATCAAGATCCTACCTAAGATTGGTAAGGGTCCTTAAGAATCATCAAATCCTGAATCATAAGATCCTACAAACCTAAAAAATTTACGTATCAAATGATGTTTCAACCTGCTTACACTACTACCATAAACAACTCCACGATGTTTACATTGGACCTCTTTTAACTGAAACGCATTCGGTCTGTTTTTTGAGCAAGAATCACAGCGTTACCTTACCTTCACCATGATACAGACTCCAAGTTCTTTTTTTTTTTTTTTTTTTTTTTTTGGAGACTGTGGCATCATTCCCTTACAATCTAACTAATCCACGAGGCTCCCACCCACCCACAAGGTCCGAACCCGGGAGACCTAAGGCATAAGAGAGGCCCATCCCTCTTAAAGAGTTCCAAGAATCTCAAGGGGAGAGTCAAGAGTTGAAACCACAACCTTCTTGGCCATGGTCGCTCCTCCCAACCACCCCGTTAATGCGCTTTTGGATGTGTACATTGGACCTTTTTTTATCATAGAATCTTTGTCTATTCCACGTTTCAATCAAGGATCAGTCCTGTTCCCACTTGTATTTTTTCTCTTAGTCTTTTCCTACAACCCCCATCTTTGGGGAAAGACGTAATACACATTTAATTGCAAGGATGACTAATAATCATTTCAAACAAATAAAACTAAGCAATATAGAGCAAAAATATTAATGAATTAGAAAATTTTAAAATGAAAAAAATAAATAAATAAAAGTTGAAAGCGAACAGTTTGGATCTAAATCCAAACTATCGTGAAGACATGGCTCTTCCCATCCAGTCTTCAAAGTCACCAAAAAATAAGATTACAAGCTAGTGTCCAAAAGGATGATTCACTATCTCAAGACTTGAATTAAGAAGGTTGACAAAATCACGATAGTCAAAATTGTGAACTGAAACCAAATTATAGGTCATGAATCATATTGGGTCCAGATTGATAGATTGTAAGATTTATTACAAATTTAATTATATACATGCATACATTAAGTATCCATAGAGATAAAAAGACATTAGAGGTTTTTAGCCAATTAATGAATCAAACTAATTCAACATAATTCAGCTAGGGAACCATTTCGCTTTGAAAGACCAATTCATTTACAATTCATAAGTAGAGCGGCTCCAAAAAAAAAAAAAAACTCATTCAAATTGTTTTAGGGCAAATCACATCTAGAACCGTACAAGTCAACTAATCAAATTGCAATTGTGACTATAGATACAACAATCACTCTCTCAAGTATTTGGTTGACTTAGATATGTTAATAGGAAAAATTCTAAACATCATAGATGCAAAGCTAAGAGTGTTTTCCCAATGAAGCTACTATCTAACGCAATTCAATATCAAGGAGGAATACACTAATCTAAATAAAGTATATGTTGTTAAAAAGAATCCTAAATTTGATTTTTTTTTTCTCTCACTAGGGCATCTCCCACTATCAATAGGTAAAGACAAAAGATGGCAATTATGCAGCTTATGCAGAATACCCCGATTCTCCATCATTTGTGTCATATGAGAAAATTGCCATAATTCATAATTATGATATAGTGGCTAGCATGGTCTAGGAATTCTTTTTCCAAGCATTCAAGACTAAATGGTTTGTAATACCCTCATACCTCATAAAGAGCCAGACATAGCAAATATTTTCTTCCTAATAGTTATTTACCCTAACATATCTCTGATAATTGGTGTTCCTTTTGGAAAGCTTGCGATATTAATGTATTTCAAAAACAAGAGTGACAAGAACTACACAATCATTTAGAATGCGAAGCTTCAAAGCAGAGCTAGCCAAAACAAATTCGTGTACATGAAAAGTATCATTTTGTTCCCTGATGGAAATCCCTTTTAAGAGTTTTGAGAGTGTGTCTTCTCTCCCATCCCCTTCGCCTCCTAATGTAATTTTCACTTTTAATTTCACCTAGGGCAATCGATCTCCAGCCAATGTTGGAGGTACTAAATTGATCTCCACGTCAAACAGCTAGATAAGTGTGAGTTTTAAAAGTTATAATCTTAAAATAAACCTACCTAAGAGATGCTATTTCATTTTTAGGTCGTTGGTCTTGTTTATCTAAAAAATAGAGCCTTAGAATTGACCTTGTATATGCAGCCAATAATCAATGTTATGGAGGACATAGATTTAAATATGCATCAAGCAATTAAGCAATGAGGAACATGCTTCTACACATTGATAGTTTCCTTACCATGGAAAGTAGTATAGATTATAGATTGAACCGATGACCAAATAGCTTGCTTATCTTGGGTCCAAAAAATTGATCTGAGCTCAACTCGTGTTACTATATCATTTCTGATCAGTTTTTATGGTATCTTTTTACATCTCCTTTACTCGATGTTATTGAAATAAAGAGGAAAGAATACATATGGCGACCAAAGGCAAAAGAGTTTAAGATGAGATGATCGTCAGTCATGACTGAATTGGCAGCAAAATGTTTATTTCATATGTCCGGTGAAAAAAGCAAAGAACAATAGAAAGAGACGAAGTGGAATATAAAGATTGTTTAAAACAGTATTAAACAAATATAAAGAGATAACCTGTGTAGATCATTTTATTCATCTTCCTTTTCTATCTTAAAAAAGGACCTCATGGCTCATTCCACAACTTTTGCTATGAAATTATACAGCCTATTTTTTACTATAGGAGACCCATAACAATGTGTTTGCTAATATAGACTTTGTTTCTTCTTTTTCAATCTTGTTGTTCAAACAAACTTCAAACTCAGAACAAAAAGGCACAGTCCGACCCAGTGAGTATTCAAAATCATAAAAATCAAATTAATTTGTTATTAATTGGGAGTTTAGGACAGTTAGATCGACCAAATGAAGAAAAATCAAGAGATCAAACAAAATATCAAATTCCTAAAAATGCAACTGTTCTAAATAAATTTTTAAAAATCTAAGAAAATCGCAAGATCACAAAATAAAAATCCAATCCTTTACATTCTCAGAGTAGCAAAATTCATAGGTAGCGTTCATTCTTAACCAATCATCAGCCATACAAAGTGGAAAAGTGCAATTTCCTGAAAATAGCACAACTCTTTTTCTCCTCCAAACGAACAATGCTTTTTTTTCATGTGAATAAATTATTCAATTCAATCATCGAACAATAAAGCCCCAAATTTTGAAAGAATGAACTTCAACCAGACATGGCCAAAACCCTGTAAAGATAAAAACCCTATGGAAATAACTCAAATCCAGATCAAGGATCTTAACTTTAGGAAATACCCAGTTCCGGTCCTTCCTTAAAAGAACGAAGTTCAAACTTAGTAAAGCTTTCAGATTCGAGTGTATGAAAACTAGCAAGAACAAAGAAATTCAAAGTGGCAAAAATAACCCGAAAGCAGATACATGAACAAAGAATCAACCAAATTCAGTCATACGGAGAAAAACAGAAACCGAATTAAAGTTTTTAAGAAGAAGAAGAATTGGCTAAAACAAACATTCAAAAAATAAAAAGAAAAAAGAAGAACTGACCCTGAACATAACACCAAAGACACCACAGATAATGGCGAAGAAACCAGAGTAATCAACGGGCAGATCTTGCGGGGAGACGGAAGGCGGCACATACGCCTTGGCTGTAGAAGGTTGGCGTGGATCGTTGGGAGAAGATGAGTTATTGTGCGAAGACATCTCCCTGTTTCTCTAAGCCTGCTATGCTCTGTTTGTTGCTTTAACGGAAGAAGAGAGAAATACACGACGACTCCTCCGCTACTATGAACTAAACAATAAGAAAATAAAATAGCATTATAAAATTGTATTTTATAAGAATAGCTCGTATACGGTAAACGCTATTAGTTTGCCTATAATATCAAAATCATTACATTAGCGAAATTTTAATTTTTTTAAGCTTAATATTTATACAAACAAGGTACTGGTAGTAACAAAATTAATATATTAATTTGGACAGAGTATACACTACAAAAAATTTATTTTTAATGATGTTATAAA
Organism: Tinospora cordifolia; assembly: GCA_030144865.1. Taxonomy (NCBI): domain Eukaryota; kingdom Viridiplantae; phylum Streptophyta; class Magnoliopsida; order Ranunculales; family Menispermaceae; genus Tinospora; species Tinospora cordifolia. Next base: position 2,416 of record JAJIYU010012221.1, on the reverse strand, counting down.
TAATTATATTAAATATTAAATGTCTTGTAACCCCTTTTAATATTTAGTATTTTACAACCCCTGATCTCATAATGTTCAAATTAATAAGATTATTTAAATATCATCATTCTAATTGATATAACCCTCTATTTTAAAAGATTATATAAAGGGGTCTTATTTCTCATAAAAATTATCAACAAAGACAATAATTTTTTTTTAGAATTAATTTTTCTCTTTAATATTCTTGAGTTTCATTTCTCTTACATTTTCAATTTGTTCTAGTTTGATTAATAATGCATTATCAGCACCATTCGCTCTTCAAGATCAACTTCGAAGATTCAGAAGTTCAGAAAGAAAAAACTTGAAGGTATATTTTAATTTATGTGATTAAATATTTGAATAGTATATTTTGTTTGTGCATATATGATTATTTATATATAATATTATTTACTATTAATTGACTAAAAAAGTATGCTCTGTAGTTGCGTTTAAAATGATCTTCTACATTAAAAATCAAAAGTCAAATAAATAAATTTATTTGATATTTTATCGATTAATTGTGCTCTATTCTTGATTTCTATAAATAGTACTATAAGTTTGGATTGATAGTAGGTAAGTTTTTTTTCGAATAAAGCTAAACATTGAAAGGGAGATCGGTTATCTTATCTTATGAGGTTGGTTACTCTAAGTAGACTCTAGCTCACCGTCCTTTCTTAAAGGTTATCCTATTATTTATACAAATAGTACATTTTGATTAAATATTAAGATGTAAAGATATATATAATTGATATTACTTATTATTAACTAACATATATATAACTTATCTATTTAATTAAAATAGATTAAAAATTTATTTAAAATTAATTGTTTAGATAGTCATATTCTAATATATTTTTATATATCTTGTAAAAATACTATGTCAAATCTTACGAAGTTAGAATTTGTGGCACTTGAAATTTCAGGCAAAAATTATTTATCGTGGATTTTGGATACTGAAATTCATCTTGATGCAATGGGTCTTTGAGACACCATCAAAAAAGGAAATAATGAATCCTTGCAAAATTGTGCTACGTCAATAATTTTTTTTTCGTCACCCTCTCCATTAGGGATTGAAAATTGAGTACCTTACCATAAAAGATCCACTTGAATCGTGGACATGTTTAAAAGAAAGATATAACCACCAAAAGACAGTAATTTTTTCCAAAGGCTTATTATAACTGGATGTATATTTGGTTACAAGATTTTAAAAGCGTGAATGAACATAACTCTGCGTTATTTAGAATTAGCTTATAATACCCCAGAATTTTGTTAAATAATTAAAAATAAATAAGTTTAATGAAATTAAATAAAATAAGTTAAGTGAACTAATTTCAAATATTTTTTAAAAAATTGGGTGCAAATAATGAGTTGGCAAATGAAAAATAATATGTTCTAGAGATATAATAACATAAGAATTTTAGTGTAAAAATCGTACAAATTTCGATATAGAAAAGTTACTCAAAATGAAAAATAATATAAAATATTGAAGTATAGAAATATATAAAAGAAAAAAATAAGAAATTATATTAAAAAGCTTATTATATACTAATTTCAAAAAAATTGGTTAATTCACATAGTCGCACAAAAAATAAAAAGTTGACAAGAAAAATAACAATAGTTATAAAATAAAATAGGCAAATAAAGTCTTAATTTGATATTCAAATAAAAATGTCAAATAAATAGAGTTAATTATAAAATTGATATTTAAGTGAGTCTCTAAAAAAATAAAAAAATTAAAAATATTTAATACAAAATCTAGACATAATTTTAATATATAGCCTAATTAAAAAATTTAAAATAAAAAAATAATAGTGTAAAAATATAAGATAAAAATAAGAAATCTTATTCTATGGTTTATTAAATTTATTAGAGAAAGATTAATAAAATTATTTAGTACATTAAATAATTAGTAAAGTTATTTAATAAATTAAACAATATTATTGAATGCAAGGAAATTAGTAAGTTTATTCAATACATCAAATAATCAGTAAGTGTAATTCATATATTAAATTATATTATGTGAAAACTTAGGCATAATTTATTGTGTAGCTTAATTGAAAAAAATATATATATGCATATATATTAAAGACAATAGAAATGAAAAATTTATTTGTTAAATTAATTAATAAACTCTGATTAACAAGTTATATATTTATGGGTTACAAAAGTAAAAGTAAGAAATATTGTTAATCAGTTATTTAAGTAAAATATCTAATTAGCTAGTTGATTTGAATTTAATACATCACAAAGAAAATGAAAACAAAATATATAGAATTTACACTTTAATCGTACAATTGAAATAGAATAGAAATATAAATTAGAGATATAAAAAATTTTAGAAAATTTGGGGATAATATAAATAATAAGAAATTCAGATAATGAAAATAAGAGGAAATCT
>JAJIYU010012220.1:0-14682 GCA_030144865.1 Tinospora cordifolia | reverse complement strand
TGACACGACCCATTTATGACACGACTCGTTGACGATACGACCCATTTATGACACGATGACACGAATTGTCACCCCTAATGAAAATGCAATCAAACTCATAGGTGCTTGTTAGAGAATAAGTTAATGGAAATACATACTATAAGGTAACTACATTGATTAATGTTATAAGTGATTCTCATTACAAATATGTTATATATCCTAACACTTAAAATTACTATGGGTTGCAACACGGGGAACGTTACATTTTAATACAATCAAATGTTATTTGTAACTGTAATGACCCATGATTTGATACATAAAAATTATGGGTTCGATATACGTATTTTCTGAAATTTTTAAATGTAAATACATGAGTTTTCTCAATTTTTTTTAATTTTTAATTATTTATTGAGAAAAATTAGAATAAGTGGAAAAATACAACTTTGAGAGAAAAATACATTGAATTGTAAGGAAATATAATTTTTAGAGAAATATGATTTTTCGGAATGATTATGAAATTTTTAGAGTAATTAATAGAATTTTTGAGAGAAAAATATAATTTTGGGTAAATTATTCAATTTTTAAGAAAAAATATTGTATAATTGATAAAAATGGTGTATGATTAGAGGATTTTGAAAGAGAATTATGAATTAAATGATTTTGATAATTTTAGCAAAAAAATGGTGAAAACCAATATGTATACAAAAAAAATAAAAAAAGGAAAATCTGGCGCAGGCCAGGCCGATGGCGCAAGCCTAGGCTCGTGCCAAAACAAAAGGCTCGCGGGCCTCTGGCCCATACGAACTGAGCCCACGGCGCGTGGGCCAGCCCGTTTGCCTGGGCTGCCCACACGCCCACTTCTTCTTCTTCTTCATTTTTTGGACGGATTTTTGACGAATTTTTTCATTTTCCCGGTAGCAACATGCAGAAAACCAGTTCCGAGACGTGGTTTTGACTCCTAGTATTAGTCCTTCTGCAGCTCCATTGACTGGAGCACAAGCACAGGCCATCTGTGCTCCATGTAGGGTTGAGGAAATCAAATTCAACTAAATCAAGTTTGGGTTGACCAAAACTAATTAGGGTTGAAGAAACGATAGTTAAACCACATTTGTTGAAGAACTGAAGTTTAGTTTAAATAACGCAGATTTGAGTGTATATTGCAAGACCGAGCCGATTGTCGATAGGACATCAGTACGCGAGACCCGAGGTGAGTAGTTTGATTCAGACATTACTTTAACTTTTATTATTTGCATAAAATATGTTTGAAATGACATTGATTGAATGGTTTCATGGGATTTGAGTACATCAACTGGTTTGCAAATATATATAGATGTACACCGATAGTAAAACTATAAGCTTGAGGTCCGAGCGAAGGGTCGGGGTATGATGTTATTGAGATTAGACTAGAGGCCCGAGCGTGGGGTTAGGGCATATGATCAATGCACCTAACTTCTGGCTTGCTCGAGTGACGACACTTGAGGGCCGAGCGCGGGGTTAGGGTATTTGAGAAATACGCCTAGCCTACGACTCGCTTGAGCGGTCAGTATGCGTAACCCACGACCTGCTCGAGCGATGACCATAGGGTTGGATTTGATGATTGAAACCCTAGTTTAGACATAAATTTTTAATTGGCATGTATATAAAATGTATTTTATAACTGTTGCATTATTTATAATTGCTTTTATACTATGCCTAGCTTTCGAGTACTATTTGGTTACTGTACATGCATACATGCACTATTTTGGATGCTGGTTAGATAATATGTTGATTTTACAACTCACTGAACCATGTTGGTTTTAGGCTCACTGCTCTACTAACATTTTAGGTTCATCGGTGATGGACAAAAGGAAAGGTGTGGTGATCGCCAAGCCTCTGGTGGTTTCCTTCTTTTTGGTCTTTTGTTGAGAGGTTGGTCACTCTTATATGTATAAAGGTCAACTGTGTAATTGTATAAGAAAATATGTAATGTAAATGTTCACTTTATCTATAATTTTGTTTACTTTCGCACTTGAGACCTTAGAATATTCAGATATCACTTACTATTAAATGTGAAAAGGGCTTAATAGTGGTCGAGTGAATTTGACTCGCTGAGTAGGTTCGTTCGGTCACCATGTCGGTCGAGCCGCCCTTTGACTTAAGGGAAGGGGCCCTGACAGACTTGGTATCAGAGCCTAGGCAATATCATAATAATTGTGAAAGTAAAAGAATCATCGAACAAAGAAGAGAAACTGTCAATAATATACTACTGAACTTCTAGAGTCGGGTCTGTATTGGATGTTTGAATAACCAATAGTTCGATTTGAATTGCAAATAGAGATGCTACCCAGGAGGGCTAGAACATCCCCTAGGCGAGGCAGACCACCGCTCGAGCCTAAAGAGCCGACACCACCACCACCTTGGTCCAGCCTGAGCTAGACCGTGTACAGAGGCTTGAGGCTATGATTAGGGTCTCTAGTGAGGCTGCTCAGGCCCAGACAACCTTACTGATAGAGAGGCCAGATCGATTGGAGGCTGATAGATAGAGAGCTGAGCCAGTAGTGCAGCCTGCTCTACCTGTACCATTGGCTACTGAGCAATCAGTTAGGTTGGTAGTAGCACCAGTAGCCCCAGCTCAGGATAGACAAGGAGACGAGAGAGTCCACATCCGGCTCCTCAAGAGTTTCATGGACCTATGTCCTACGACATTCAGGGGTGGCATTAGCCTGGAGACAGTAAATGATTGGTTACTTAATATGGAGAAGAATGCTAAGACTCTACGATTATTGGAAGCAGATCAAGTCCTCTTCTCAACTCACATGTTAGAGTGTGAGGCTGCTAGATGGTGGCGATCCACAAGGAGTATTGATGGTTAGATCACCTCATGGGCCAGGTTTAGAGCACTTTTCCTGGAGGCTTACATTCCCAAGGCTAAGCAAGAACGTAAGATGATAGAGTTTCTGAGCCTGTGTCAGGGGATCATGACTTTGTCTAAATTAATAGACAGAGTTATCAAAGTCATTTATTTTTATTAGTTAACTTGAAGTTTGAAAATAATATAATTAAGCAATATACATATTACACTTTTCATGGCTTATGTTCAATCTAAATATCGTTTGATAAAGGAATTGTAATGTACTCTATAAATTAGATTGTATTGGTTATTGACCATCATATATAACTTCAATAGTTGTTACGTCTTGCTGGATGTTGCTTATGACCTGTGGGTCAAAAATGAGTTTTATCTCATTGCTAATGTTGTACAAACCTATAGGGTTGCACACAAAGAATGAATTAGCATGATCTTAATTTTTTTGGTACACATTTCTAGGTTGGTCAAACTTGCAAGTTGTCCAAGCTAGTTGAACAAAATTCATCCGTACATTTTAAAAGGTGACAAGATACGATGAACTATATATAGGCCTACTTGGATAAGTATTGTATTTGAAATTAGAAGTTACATAAGATAAAAATTCTTGGCAAAAATATTTCTTTAGAATATTGTGATCACGTCAAATTATATCTAAATAGTAAAAATTTGTTTCCAAAAAAAGGAGACTCTTGGTAATTTTAGATCAATTTGATCTTCATTAAATCGTTTGGAGTAAGAAAACAATTAGAGAGATTTTGTGTAGTCGATTTTTGAACGTTGTGACTGGGGTTGTAGCATACTTAATCATGATCAATTCATTTCGTATGTGGATACTAGTAGAGGGTGTTCATTCGTTGAGCAATGTCTAAAATTCAGAGTCAATCACTAAGCATTTCTTAATCAAGGTAAAAGTTTTAATTCCTCTTTTGAATTTTTGTTGAAAATACACAGATTTTATTAAAAATTTTGTGAAGTTTTTATTTTTGTTTCATTTTAAATTTATTTTTGATCCCAAAAACCACAACAAGGGTGATATTGCCATCACAAGCCAATCTAATACCCAAGCCACCATTGTATTTTCTCAAACAAATTGTTCACGGTTGGATCTTTTGATAATCTAAAATGGCAGTCTATAAGACATCCTGATTAATCATGCATGTGAAAATCAAGATCTATTGCTTAGATATTATGTTTCAAATCACAAGTCAAACATCATAGACATCAAAAATATTAAGTAATACTTTCACAAACTTTTTATTTCAAAATTGTGTCCTCATAATTGCAATTACATTTTTGTTTGGTTAATATTAATTAACTAAAAATATTCTCATTGAGTTCAAATAATCTTATAAAATTGTTAGATTGACTTGATAAGTCTTGCATCTGTCACGACCCACTAGGACTTATTGGCATTGTCATTACGGTTGAGCCCACTGGGCACTGTCCGACTGCTTCATGCGGTGACTCAATCGGTATTGTTCCCTCCCCAAGGGATTTTCTCACCTCCGTGGGATTCGAACTTTGATTCTGGAGGTCAAATACAAAGTTTTACGAACTCCCACTACCATTGAACCAGGGGGGCAGGGGCGGGGGGTGAAAGAATAAAAAAATTAATCGGGGATTCAAAGTGGGATACAAATACCTTGGACAGTTAAGATGCATTGAAAATAGTTTGATAACATAGCCGGTGGTAGTATGGAACAACTTACATCATAAGTATAAGCTTTAAAAAAAATTGGGTGATCGAGGGTCAAGCGTAGGGTATAAATGCCTTGAAAAGTTTATGTACATTATTTGAGATGCATTGGGAATGATTTGGAAAAAAAAACTCTAAATTGCTCGTGGTGGCCATCAGCATATATAAACAGTTAACTTGGTCCAAATTCTTTGAAAAAAATTTTGGAAGTTTGGAGTCACCTATTTTGCCATTCAATCTAATGCTGCATTTTGAATGGGCAGCAATTTTAGTCCAAACAAACTTTAGGTATTGCCCATTCAAAAGGCTTTTGGTTATTGTGTGTTTCTTTTAACCATGCTTTTTGGCAAGTCCTTGACAGTTTAACAACAGCTTAGCACTGAGCTATCATGGACTTGACTTTAAGAAAAAATAAAATAAATTTCAGCTGACACGTGCATGTATAAAACGATTAAAAATATAAAAACAAAAGCCTACTTTGATCTTTTTCTTTTCAGGCTTGTCATCTTCTTAATGTTCCGTACTATTGGGTTGATCAAAAAGAGGGACTTGGGACTTGTTATATATAGATTTTTTTTGTGTTATAATATTTAGAAACTAACTGAAAAGGATTTTTCATTCTAAACCAACATGATTCCCTTATTTGAATTTACCGACAAGTGCCCATTGGTTTCTCAGTGGATCAAGGCCTATCCTCGCCATCTCAATGTGGTTCTCGAAGGCACTGAGTGCAACTTTTCAGCAAAAGTGATCTCTGAGCCGCTAATGACTTCTCAAGTTGAAAACCCAGTAACACCCAGATAATCATGAAGTGGGACTTAGTTACCGTAGCTTTTAACTTGTTGGATGCAGCAGAATTAAATGGAAGGGTCCTATTGAAGAGTAAAGTCTCACCAAATTCTTTAAATATTATTAATACGTTTGTAATGCAGAGTCCCCACCCTCTTTGTTGATAATATAGGAGGGTGGTCCTGTTGTAATTGAAAATTATTACCGCAGGACTGTTACAGCAAAGCACTGGTGCTCCTGCTGTTGCATTATCCGATGCTACGCCTTCCTCAGTTCCTGAGGCAATGCAAAACAAACCCATTGCAACGAACATTCCACTTCTTTTGCAGAAGAAAGAGTATTTGGAAAGAATCTGTATAATGCAAATGTACATAAGAAAACTCAGCTAGCGTGTATGTCATTTCAGCAATATCTACGAATTCCTGTGTATTGCAGCTAATTGCTTAACAAGTTATCTCTGAAGGCACAACAAAGTTCGTTATAAAGTGATGAATATGTACCTAGAGTAAGCAAAAGAACACCCGAGATTGACAAGTGATTTTGAGAAAGGGGTAAATGCAGTCACATTAAGCACAGGCTACACCCCCAACAAGGAGCTGAATGTGTGGTGTTGCATAAATAAGTTAAGAATGGACAGGCCAGAATGAATATAGATACAAAGAGAATGGTGACGTAGCAACCCAAGCTTACTATCAGTAGTACAGAGAAAGAATGGTGACATAGCAACCCAAGCTTACTATCAGTAGTACAGAGAAAGAAATGCACATGTATAGGAACATTACAAAGTAAGCTAGGCAACATAATGAGCAAAGGAAAAGCACTCAAATATTTTAACAACAACATTGATAGGTCCTGCTTACTCTGCAGCAACACGATTATCTGCTCCTTTCATGAACTTTTGATGGGGGGAGTGTTCCAAACACCATGTCCCACAGTGAAGATGTGATCCCAAAGCCCTTGTCCTGAATTCTGAAGTGATGATTTAAGTGATATCTCTGTAAATTACAAGCAAACAGCCGTTTCATCAGTACCACTAGACCATCAGAAAAAATTTTAATGATCCAAAGATTTTAAGGCAACATATAGTCCTAGTAAGCACTCTAAATTAGGCCCCATGATCTATAAACCTAAATAAATGCATTAGTAAATATAACTATCTAAAAATGCGATAAAGGGTGGCCTGGTGCACAAATTTCCTGATATCAATATAAGCTCCCAAGGAAGGGTCTGACCACATTTGAGTCTACTACACGCAGCATTAACTTTGCTTCACAAGATGCTGTTTCCAAATCTAGAACTCGTAAAATACAATGTCTCTAATTATTCTCACCTTCAGTTTTCGAGGGACTTCTTTAGATGGCTGCCCATGGTGTAGATAGTAGTGGGTGACATCATAAATAACATACCCCAATAACCCACCTCCAAACAAAGCAGGAGTAGTTGATGGAGTTGCCATGAATTTAACAAGGTTCCAGAACTGCAAGAAATCAAGGACAATAAATAAAAGTTTAAAAAAATAAAACCACCATGAAGCTAAAAACATGGCTTCCTCATCTCTTATTCCCATTTCATGAAACGATATCAGCTTGGTTTAGCATCATTTAGCTTGTTGAAAATTTATAATGCAGAATTCTCAAACACCCCATTAGCTGTTTTAACCCAAGTTCAAGTAACCTGAATTTGTGAGAAAATAAATTTTATACTCCATGTATTTTGCATGTGAATGCATAGACATGTACCATGAACTAAAAAGTATACCATATACGATAAGTGATGACATCACTTTCAACATGCATCATTCTTGGAAATAAGAAAAAATGCATCTGAGGGATTAGAAGTGATTTCTTCATTCACTTCTTCATTCATTATGAATTGCTAAACAACATGCTTAATTTGAAAATTAAAAGCTGCTGCAGCCTAACATCTCTCTTTCAACGAAAGGGACCCACCAAATGAAGTAGGCAGTCCTTTCAGAATCATAGGAAAATTAGGAACTAATAGCTATTGGCAACAGAGTTTTGACCAACTTATTGCCCTTCAACAACAAACCTTTTGGGATTTGCCTCAGTTGGCATCATTTCCTAGGGTATGTGAAATATCACACTACCCTTAATATCAGTCAATCAGTTACAACCTTTGATGGACATGTTGGATCCACCATGTTCACATCCCCTTTAGTCATTGGAAGTGGTTCAAGTGTCAGTATTAGTGAAAGTTGCCTGAATCCTTGTGAGCTGTCTTGGGACAATGAAAACATGATCTAACTTATTTTTCACTTGAACTTGCAGGCTTCAAGGTTACAAGGTAATATTTTCAAATGAAGTTGGATATCTAGGAAAAATAATAGTTAAATACCTACTGACGACAAAATTCAACTCAACAAATTATTTTCCCAACTACAAATGGCCCTCCTCAAAACATTACAGTTTAATCTTAGTGAAAACATCCAACTTGTAGTCTTCCTCATTCTATCGACACTCAATAAGTTATCAGTTTGTGCTTCCACATATTCTTATAGTTTATTACAGCAAAAGGTCATTTATGCTTACATTATCTCCTATATATTGATGGATAACACCTAAGGCATATTTGAATTCTTTTCTTGTTATCACCAGGTTGAACTTAGCTGTAAAGTTGTTACTCTTAACAAGAATGATGAGTTATCTAACATTCCTTAGCTTCAGAATCCAGAATAACTAAAAGATATAGCAGTTTTATAGAATCATATTCCGGATCATAGACCCCCTAACTCAAGCAACGCACGAGCAAAGACTGAAAGGGGGTTTCTTTTGTGACCATTCCACCATTTTTGTTAAGATAATAAAATTATCCAAATTATAGAAAGGTCACAAGTTGAGCGTACATGCTTTTTTGTCAAATAAAAAGATGGCACATTTCTTTATGTGTTAGCAAAATCAACTATAATAATACTATTTCCCAGCAGGCCGATTGCAATCTCCATGTAAACGTTTGCTAATATGCAGAAAGTCAATATACAAAATGTAATTATTAGTGAATAGGCTCATAACTACTGAAGCTAAGCACCACTTGCAACATCAGATTAATTCGCTCTAGCACACAAATCATATCATATGTATGCACACACACACAAAAGGAAAGATTCAAACCAATGAACATGGAAGATTCCACCATAAAACCGATGGCTCATAACATAATGACAACATAAAAGGAAATGACAACTTACCGGAAAGCATAAAATTGCTGTTGCAGCAGGAGGGAAAACAAGGCGTAATCCATCCATTGGGTGCTTATGATGGCATCCATGAAGAAGATAATGAATGGTATTTCCCCTGCAGATGTCATTAAGGCTTTAGTAAATAATGCCAACATGGATGGACGCCCATAAGAATGTTTAGAGTAAACTAACCAGTAGGTCTTTGTTTTGATATGGAAGAGAAAGCGATGCAAAGTGTACTCCAGAAAGGTCCACACAAATATTCCTCCAACAACCATCAAAACTACTTGAGGAACTGTATTGCCCATTTGGATAGATTTGAAGATGAAGAAACATACAACTGGCAGCCAAATAGCTGGAATTGCCCACCAAACTGTCCGGGTCAGGAACTGTTCCAGCCGCAAATAAGTGAGGAACAGTCATATGCAAATATGAAAACCCTCACATAAACTATAAAGAAATACCTCTAAAACATCATTGGCAAAAAATCTAGGCCCTTCCTTTCCAACAATAGGTTGGTGAACCCATTCTTCATAAGCTTCACCTAGATGACCAACCTGTACAAGAGTTTCAGAGATCTGAATGAGGAATTCTACACAAGAATTCTAACAAATTGGCAACCTAAATTAGTTGCCTCTCATTCAAATATGTTAATTTCTAAGTTCATTTATTTATTTAACAATATAAATTTTCCAATCCATCATAGCATTCACGTTTATGTTAATTTAGCTTGTTCTTGTCTTGAGTTTTCTTTTAGATTTTCAAGCGTTACATGTGATTAAATGTTAAATTAGAAACAAAAAAGAGAGAACAAAATCGAGTGAATTTGGATAACACCAACAAAATGTATATATAATGATAAAAAGAGGAAAAAAAAAACTCAAGAAGAAAATGAAAAAATATAGAGAAATTGAACCTGGAAGACAAGGGGTTTATTCAGATCAACTGTAAAGGCTTGCACAACCATCTTTGGACCTTATACGATACACCTGTAAAAAAATTTTAAATGAGAAATTAAGATAGAAAAGTAAATATAATAAAAATTATAACTAAGATGTATACAAGGGAGACATCACGAGAAATAAATTGAAAATCAACATGATGCTTCTAACTAAAAGTTAAAATCTAGCTTACGCCTAGAGACGCCTAAGTGCATAATAGTGTGTACCCAAAAACTTGTCAGAAAATAAAGTAAAAATGACAAGGAATTAAAAAAAAAATTTCAGAGTACTTCCCTCATCTGAGAACAGGAAGCAAATCGAGCAAAGAAGGAACATAAGTCACAAAACTAAACTCATAAGCTTCAGATTTTCCTTGCTCTCTGTTTGTCTATGGTGAATAAAAAAAAGTTGACATTGGAAAGGAAAGGAAAACTCTCAGTCTTGGGTGGGCAAGCGTTTGAAGTAGGTGTTCAACTAAAGACAAAAGGCTGATCAAGTTTGCAAAACTTTTATCATACAGCAAAACAAAAGCAATGACAAAATTAACGAGGTGAAGAAATACGAGTCCAAATTCTGAACTGTTGAACAGAAAACATGAGTCTGGTCTTCTGCAAAGCCCATGCTCTAGTAATAGTGGAATCATCAGCTAGCTGATAGGTATGCACAGTGTAATTTCATACAGAGCTAACAAGAATCCGTTATTAAATAAACTCCAAGCATTTATCCCTACAAATGCTAATTCCAATTTCCTTGAAAGAAAGAACTATTTATTAAAACAAAAATATTTATTCAAAAATTGCTAAAAATTCATAAATTATCCCAGGTCAAGAGTAAAAACCACACGTCATCCTACACTTTTTTCGGGAGAAAGAATTCATTAGAAAACTATATTCTAACGCATAATAATGCCATTCTCATTACCCAATCTAAGCCTTTCAAGATGCGACTGCGTAGTTTTCACAAAAAAAAATAAAAAATAAAAAATAAATAAACATACCAATGGCATTATATCAATCAAGGTGTCATTTTCCACAAACAAAAAAAAAATCACGAAAAGGCAAAATGCATCAAACTATACCAAACATTCTCACTAAAACCAATACATCAACACCAGGCAGAACTATAATCTTTCCCCATACATTAAACCATGATCTTCAAGAAGAAAGAGAAAAATGAAGTAAAAAAGAAAAAAAAAAAAAAAACGGACAAGAAGCTCAAAAATCAACAATGCAGGCAAGAAAAGACGAAATCGAGCAACGGGAGAGCTCAGATCTGAAAGAAGAACAACGAGAGAAACAAGAAACGAACCTAAAATAAATTACAGCCAGATCTGAACCTCTCGCAGGGCCTCTTAAAACCCTAGAGAGAGGTTAAACCCCTTCTCTCCTTCTCTGTTTCTCTTTCTATCTCTATCAGTATCAGACGATGATGATCATCACCACCTGCGTTCCTTCCACGTTCTTCTCTTCTCTAAAAAATGAGGCTGCTGCCGCCGCTGCGACGCGCGAGAAGAATGGGATGCAACGCGAGTGAGTGATGGAAGATTCACAGAATCAAGACAATAATATATTTTCCATTTTCGACCCTACAAAATAAATAAATAAATAATAAAATATATTACGTCCGCTCCCTCTTCCTCTCCCTCTTCTTCTCCTTTCAATTTGTGAATAAAATTTATTTGTAACGGACCTTTCGAAATGCCAGCGCTGCCTCTCGTTGGATTCGGGCAGCTGCCAGCGCAAAGCTGCCTTTATCTACCTCGCTAAAATAAACAGTGGTTCTTCGTTGTCCCCATGTAACATCAGACCTTGCTACGACTGCGCCTGTTTTCTCGACGCGTGTTCGAGATCCGTTTGTGTTAGAACAAACATGGTGGGGCCGGACCAATTTTGACCGGCTGATGTTCACGTTTGGGGTCCTGGGTCCTCCTCGGCTGACGCAATCAGCGCCTGCAGTAATTGAGAAACGGTGGGAAAGTTTTTTGATACCGACACCCGCCTCGTCACCACGTGACAATTCAGGATTCTCGGACTCGCACTAAATTGTCTATTCGTGTCACGTTACGTATACAGCTGCCACTTAATTTACATACATAATCCAGGGGCAAATTTTTTGAAATTGAATACATATTATTTCAAAATTTTGAGCAGAAAGTCTCATTTAAAAAAAAAAAAACTAAAGAAGAAGTCTGATTTAATTAATATATCAAATTAAATTTTTTTTAATTTTACCATTTTTATAAAATAATTGAAAAATGTTTAAATATCTATTACTGTTTATTTTAATTTTTTATCTATGTAATTCAAGATATTTAAAAAAAATTGTGCATCTTAAATCATTTGAACTAAAATTGATGATGAAAAATTATGATAATTTGAAATAATTAATCATTTGATATTAACTTAATGGCTAACTGACCACTAAGTTATTTCAAATGGTTATAACTTGTTATAACTCTCATTCTCACTTTAATTTAAGCGATTTGTAATCTGTTAGAAAGAAAATAAAATAAAATCTTACTAACACATTTTAAATTACTTAAATTAAAATTAATATAATAAATTTATGACTATTTAAAGTAAGTAATTTGTTGGTTAACTTGATAATTGCGTTAACCGAATAGCCAAGTTCGGTCCCGAGAACATGGCTCCGGAGTATGAGAACCCGACGTGGAGGTGCTTAAAAACTATAAGGTACAATAGCAGTAAAAAAACGTCTTACCTCACTAATTATTTTAATGGTCATAACTTTCTTATGTAACACTAATTTTAGTGATTCAAGATACATCAAAAAAAGATGACAATGGATTTCTAATTTATTTTGAACTGCTTAAATCGAAGTTAAAATGAAAATATTATGATCATTTAAAATAACTAATAAATCGTTTAACTTAATCACCAATCAATGACCATAGTTTTTTTTCATTTTAACTCTAATTTGAATGAATTCAACAATCAAACTTTCTCATTATAGTTCTAATTTGAGTAATTCAAAACTTTAAAATAGTCAAGACCCAATTTTTTAAAAACATTCTTTTAAATATATAGTTGTAAAGTTGCGGTAACAAAAAATAATAATGGTAACTTAATTATAACAATTATATTTTTTTAATACAATTATAGTGCTCCCAATCATTTATTAAATTATATACATTTTAAAATATTATCAATTGTATAAAAATACAATTACAATATTAATATCTTTTAAAATAATAAATAAATTAATAAAAAATATAATTTTTTTTACTTTGAATTATCGAATTAACTTGAATCACCTTAAATCTAGCATTATTACTTTTAATGTGCAATTAGCAAGTAATTTGAGCAATTAGGCACTCTAATATTTCCTTAACAAAACTATATTTAAATATAGGAAAACTAATACATATATATAGACAAATTGTTAATTGAATTTTAATAATTATAAATTTTTAAGTGCAATACGCATAACCCTCGTTGAGCACACATTGGCCATCTGCTCCTTGTTCCGTTTAGGTGAAGTCTCCGGAGATTTAGTCTTGAAGTGCGCATTAAGCTGGCCTAGAGATATTTCGTGAGAGACCAAAAAAATTATTTATTTCACACTTTGATGCATAAGATAAATTCATTTAATGAGTAATAATGTATACTTGTATTCGAAATTTACAACTATAAAATTTGATTATCATTTTCTTTTATATATATACATTTCATTGGCACCATAAGCAAGACTCCCACTGTGTAATAAGTTCAAGATTTGCAGATCATTCCCAATAAAAAGGGAGAAATATTGTTATCAAATAAAGGATATCATTGTATAATATCTTAAACACTAAAATCATTGACACCATAAGCAAGACTCCAACGAATAATAAGTTCAAAGTTTGCGGATCATCCCCAATAAAAAAGGGGAAATATTGTTATAAAATAAAGGATATTGTCATATAATATGTATAAACACTTAAATGAGACATAATTCTCTTAATCAAAAAAATTACAAATTATGTTCTACTAGCCTTGATCCATGTCATTATATAAATGTAATATATTTATTTAATACTAATTTTATTTTTTGTCCAAAGGAAACTTGAAGTAGAAAAAGAAGAAAAACATGTAAAAAAAAGAGTACAACTTATCACTTAGGAAACCCTCCCACACGCATTGCTAAAACTATTAAAAGCCACCAGCTATTGCCACTTGAACACCACCTTAAAAACAAAATACATTAATTATAGCATCTCCATTATAAATATAGAAGTAGTATATTTGTAAAAAGTGTTAAATCATCAATGTAGAAAGAATATGCATATTAAATAGCATGTAAGTGCACTTAATAGATATTAAAACAAAAAGTGATATTTAATGTAAACGTGAATTGCTTTTATTTTTTAATTTATAAAGTATTGACTATATCTTGTAATTTATATTTATTTTATTATAAGTGTCAATATGATCATTTGAAAGTAGACAATTATGTTGACAATGTCTATTTTTATTTTTATAATGTTAATTTTACATTAAAAGTCTACACTTACACTAAAAATATATTTTTTAACTTAATGTCACTACAAAAAAATGCACTTTTTGAGGAAGTACTAAAAATACTGCAAAAGCTTATTTGTTGTCACAAAAACATTTAGAGCTCATGCGCCTCTTGAAATTTAACGCTTATTTAGAGCTCATGGCCCTGTACTTAATGGGGGTAGATCTGATAAGCTCCCTCCCAACATGCAAAATATAAGTAAGATTTGTAATACTAACTATCAATTAGTTTTCAAAATGGGTTAAAACAGATTTGTTAGCCCAAATAATTGAACAAAGGCCACGAAATTCATATGGCAATTAAATGTGTGCCAATTTGGGATTCCTTACACAATTATTCTAGATATTGACAAACATTGGACAATATTAAATTTAGAAAAATTTGTGCGATTCGAAGAATTCAATACTTCTCAACACCTGTTCACCCCTCAAGCAAATAGGCAATGGAAGTGATTAACAAACACACTTTAAAGGCATCGATTGAGGCAAAAAAGAACATTGGTTGAAAAACTCCATTGGTGCTCTGGTGTCACCGAACTACGACAAGAACCACCACTAAGGAGACCCTCTTCCCTTAAACATTTGATGTAGAGGTTGTGATGCTAATTGAGGTTGAAATCCTAACATTAAAAAAACATGGAAGGGACCATTGTTCATGTGGACTTATTGGAAGAAAAGAAAGAAGAATTAGAAGTTCACCTAGCACCATATTC
>JAJIYU010012219.1:0-14705 GCA_030144865.1 Tinospora cordifolia | reverse complement strand
AACACAATCATAATTCAAACACTTGCAATCATTAGGCCTTTCAAACAACAATTTGTTCAAGTCGAGTCTCAAACCAAAAAGGCCTTTAATCCCTTGATGCTCTTAACTAAGTAAATATGCCCACTCAGCATCAACCCATTAGTGGCACGTGTCGACATCAACCCATTACACATGGTAACCCACTAGTGGTACATGACCCTCAAGTACTTAGGTCTGAAAACTATATGACCTAACTTATATGAAAAGAACATCCATAGTGTCGCCTTGACCACTATGATGGTATGTGGTTATTATCACCATCGTCTTTGATTAATTCTCATATCATGATCTCTTAAAATAAACTTCAGAATATGAAATCAAACTAAAATTCAAAATATACATAGTCCATTCATGATACACTCATAAAACATGCATCATACATTAATTTAAAAACCTAAGCATAATACTAATCATGGCATGGATGATGTGATTGCTCAAACATGAATCAAAACTGAAATACTAAAATAAACATGAATCAAAACTAAAATACTAAAATAAACATGAATCAAAACTAAAATACTAAAATAAACATGAATCAAAACTAAAATACTAAAATACATTCTAGAACTGAAGTTGAAAATCTTTAAATTCAGTGAAAAACACACAACAATGAGCATGCCATGAATTTAAATAAGAACAGAAGGGTGTTCTAGAAATAACTTCCACCTTGTGACGCTTTCTTCCGGAATTCCGGCAGCAATGCCCCCCACATACTAGTGCCAATGAAGATCGCCCAACTTAATTCCCCAATTCGAGAGAAAAACTTCTCACACACAAGAAGGGGAGATGGGAAGAGGTGCCAAAAAGAAGGCTTAGAGAAAACAAGAGGAAAATTCAACTCTTATTTTTGGAATCAATGAAATTGAGAGCCTATGGGGGTTTATATAAGTTTTCAATGGGAGAAAATTGGAAAGTTTTGAGTTTTTTTAATAGAACACTCGGATTCTCCTTAATTTCATACGTTCTAATTTTTGGAGCAAAATAAGAATTTTTTGGATTTTAGAAATAATTTTCGTATTTAGAAACCTCTTTATTAGATTTTTTTCAGATTTTTCGTGATTTCTTAGTAATTTTTCATATTTTAATTTTGGATCCTTTAATCTCGACCATCGGATTAATCTCAGATCCATCAACGAAAATCGAATTCCTCGATCTGGACCATTGGATTTTCTTCGAGCGCATCAACGATTGCGATCAATCCAAAATGACTTCGATTTGGACCGTTGGATTTTCCTCGAGCTCAGCACGATTTCGAGATCAACTACGTGACTTTGATCTAGACCGTCGAATGATCCTCGAGCGCAGCATGGTGCGCGATTAACCAACGCGGCTTTGATCTCGACTGTCAAATGATCCTCGATCACGGTGTGTGGATCTCAGTTTGCGATCAATGAACTCGATTCTTGCCGCATGATCATCCTTGAGTTTTGTACGCGGATCTCTGGCCGCTTGATCTTGATGATTCGGTGCACTCGTGAGTGCGTGCGGTTCTGATCGTGGCCGTCGGATCATGAGATTAGATTCTAGATCTACGGTTCGTAGTGTTTTAAGTTTATTTTTTATTTTTTAGCCGAATTTCTTGCTTTCTTTTCGAATTTTTTGCCAAATCTCAATTCTAATTGACTTTCTAATCATGTTTTCATAAAAAAATTACACATATCCTTGTATTTTTGGCTATGATATCCCATGTTATGCATTATATTCATATATTTTCTTTCAAAAATCTACTACATTGATTTTTATTCCTCATTTGGGTAAACTATGACTTTCCAAAATTCTTATTTGTCGATTCCGTATGATTTTCTAAGTGAAAATTCAAATTTCATATGAACTTTTCGAGATGTTACAGTTCGATAATGGGTCGACCAATCCATCCCCAACATTACATCGTACCCAAAATATAGGAGTACATAGAGGTCAGCAGAAATGAGCTTATCCCCAAATCTAAGATCACAAGTATACACTCTTTCTGAGGTAAAGGTGGTCCCTAAGGGTGTGGATACATTTAATGTTACAAGTAATGTATTTGTTACTAGTTGTAACCTATCCACTAATTATTCAACAACAAAAGATTTGGTAACACCCGAATCAAATAGAAGTTTCACAACAACATAAAATAACAACAATGTACCTTCCACTGTAGCGACTTGTTCATCTTGAATATCCACAATAGCAAACATTCTGGCTTGGTTCTATCCACGACCTTAGTTCTGGTTCTACCCATGGTTATTGTTCTGCCGGGGCTGTTGCTGTTGTCTAGCTTGAGGACGTCCATTCTGTCCTCCTCCCTGACTGTACTACTATTGTTGTTATTGAGGAGCTTTAGCTCTAACATGGCAAAACTTTGCCAAATGTTATGGCTGGTTGCAGTGGTATCACAGCCCTTGTTGCTTTGCCTGCTCCCTTTGTTCATCATGATTGGGTCGTGTCTGCGAATACTACTCAACCTGCTGATGATTTTAGGGTGCCTTAATTACTTCACTCTGGAAAGTATGCTTCTTGTTCCCATTCCCTGGTTTTTTATCATTTAGTGGTCTTTTATTCTGATTCCTTAAGGATTGCTCGAAGTTAATATCCCTCCCAATTAGTTGGGCTCTAAACACTATTTCTTTAAATGTGGTCAGCCTCAAAGGTGCCATTAGTTTCCTAATCTCCACCCTCGACCCTTCTGCGGACTTGTCGGCCTTGACTTATTTATCTCAGACCAACTTTGTTGCAAACCTCAACAACTTAGTAAACTTTCTCTCGTATTTAGTCACTGTCATAGTTCTCTGAGGCAAGTGTAGTAAGGCTACTCACTGGGCCCAGATACCCCTAAGGCGTTCAGGTGCTTGTTGATCTCACAAAACTAGATATTAGCTTCCATGTAAGTCTGCCTTCCCCACAAGGGTACTTGGATGCAACTTATGGAATTCTAACAGTAAGTTTCATTGTTAATTGTCCTTGAGGACCATTCAACCTGGTGCTATAGGATCATTTGGTAACGGGGCCTAATAAGCTTGAAGCTGGGGCTGTGGTGGATTTTGTGCCTAAGGTAGGGCCTTCATAACTTACTTGACAACCTGTAAAGTGATCTCTACCAGCATCTCTGACAATAAAACTGCCCCAGTGGGAGTTGCTGCTACCACGAGTGCTTCTTGATCCCTCTGACTCAAACTCATCAGTATTTTTCACCCTTGTCTTGTTTTCTCAGGTTCTTGCCATTATCTACAAGTTAAAAGCCATTTTAGTATCCCATAAGGTATTATAATAGAGAATCATAATCTCAATTCAATTCAATTTGCGTGTATGCAAAACTCATCTTTCATTATCTTTTGGATACAAAATGTTTTTCTAGACTTGTGACGATAGCTATCTTTCCTAAGAATTTTATTACGTTAATTTCATCATGCTTTCGTGCTCTCATGATGCTAGATTCATGTCTCTAGGTTCTCGATTTGTTTAACGACCATCAATTCATGGTTCTAAGTTTTGTTTGAGGATTTTCAAAGTCTTTTAATGTTTTGGGTACAAGGTTTTGGTTTCATGATCACAAAACAAGTGATATACATATTCATGAATGTAGCATGTATTTAAACAATCATTCAATCATACAATTGCACATTAACATAGCTAAATTCCAAGCTTCTACCCATGCCTCCAAGTTTGAGCGTCCTATACCACTCTTGCCCATTGACACAGGCTTCCACCTAGATATCTCACTACACCCAAAGAGTTTCCAAATTTCTAAGGTCTCCCAAGCCCCATTATATTTATTTGTCCCATACCACCCAAGTATAGGGAAACAAGTTCTTCCAAAGTCACCAATCATTTACCAAGCATGGCTCGTCAATCTCCCAGTCTAGGATTTTTCCATATCCTCGAATTCATACTAATCCCATACCACATAGAAACTCGAGATACACGATCACCCAATCTCGTGTCTTG
This sequence comes from Tinospora cordifolia, assembly GCA_030144865.1. NCBI lineage: Eukaryota > Viridiplantae > Streptophyta > Magnoliopsida > Ranunculales > Menispermaceae > Tinospora > Tinospora cordifolia. Next base: position 10,739 of record JAJIYU010012219.1, on the reverse strand, counting down.
ATCAAACACATGTTTCATTTTCACAATTTTCAATCTCTAACCTATGTTCTAAAAATTTTCACCCATAATCCACTATGCCACTCTTGATAACATCCAAGTCTCTGCCTATGGTCTTTTTTTTTATACCTAGGGTCTCATCTCTTTGTTAAAAGGTTCTTTAGTCAAATCGATAACCTATGTCAATTCCCGATACCACCCTTGGTACGACCATTGTATTCTAGTAAACATTTTGCCCTATATTATAGTATTTCCTCCTTTTTAGTTGATAGGAAAGTAATTTCAAGTGTGTTCTCTGATTAAATGTATAAGCTGGATGGACAACCCCCAGTCAAGCGGCGAGACAGAGTCTACTTAGCAATGAGCCTTCTCGAACGGAATAACTCATTTCCTTTTCAATGTTTAGCTTTATTCACGATAAAGCTTATCCACTATTAGCTCAACTCATAATCTTCGTATCCTATAAAAACATTTAAAACATATATATACACATATCTATACATTTTTTGAAAAGACACTTTGTTATTCAAAAATAATTCAATTCAAAAATAGGAGGCAAGGCATAACTTACAGTTTTTTGACACCACCTTTGGCATCTGAATAAACATCCCACCCAATAACATACCAACTAAGCTTCTAAACACCTGGTCAGGCATCTAACACCTAAGATCTAAAATCATTTAGCCCAGTACTTCTACTATGTGAGCTTTGATACCACCATTGTAACACCCTGCCCCCCTCTCGTGGCCCACATCCTTTGGTTTCCCAGTTTTGAAGGTCGCATTTGTATTGAAATGCCCTCAGATCCAAATAATCAGCACGTTATTGTCATGTGCAAAGAGTTCCATTAATCATTTTGGGCCACCTGAGAGGTGGACGTGTCACATCCAACTCTGTGAGACAATCACTTATAGAGATTTCATGAAAGTCAATTGGAAATCATTCACTAAAATAAATCAATATCATTAATGAATTTGAATATTAATGAAATACAATAGCCCTTGAATATATTGAATAAAATAACTTTAAACTGAAACGAAAACAAAGGCCAACATGCCCCAATTATAAAAGTAAATTATAAAATAAAAATCGACTGAGTGAACATCCGCAGCCTTTGATCATTAGTTCTCTAAAATGTTAGAAAAGGAGGGTGAGCTCAAGGGCTGGGTGAATCATTCTAAATATTTAAGTTATTATTTCAATCAAATAAAACGAATATGGCAAACATTTTGATGAATTAGGTGATTCAAATAATTGGTTATTTATAGTTGACATTAGGACTAAAAAGATTATACCTCAGTGTTCAAAATCTAGGAGAGAGGTCAACTATGGATGCTCGAACCCATCATCTGCGAACTGGGGTTGAATCTAAATGCCCAATTTCACTATTTGAGAAGTGTAGTCACTACAAGAAATTGATGATACAACAATGTCAATTCGACGACGTGTATCAACGACCATTGTAATAGAAGGCATATAACAACGTTCATAAAATGATGTTGTCAAATCGCTTATGTAAAAGGTGTACAACAACGTTCACCATGAGAACATTATTGAAAAGGTCATTACAACGAGCAAACGAACGTTGTTTTATGTTATAACAACAATCGTAGTTGCTCATTGCCGAATGACACCTTCTATAACGTTCATTAGTCAACTGTTGTTAAAAGAACATAAGTTATTATAACATTCATTCGTTAATGTTGTCTATAGCCGTCTATAACAACATTTATTCGACCGTTGTAAACGTATTACGTTATATACATACGTTATTCATATATATGTTATACCTATATAATACCACTAATGCGTAAATAATGGTATAACTCATGAATGACAGTGTAATGTAGGCATAATGATCGAATAATGTGTGTATAAAGTGGTAGGGATAATGATAGAATAATGTGTGAATAATAGTATAACCCGTGAATAGTGGTATAATGTAGGTATAACGTTAGAATAATACACGTATAAAAATATAGGGATATCGATCAAATATTGCGAGAATAATATATATGGTATATATAAAACGTGAAATGTGGTATAATATAACAATAAATGTTGAATAATACGCGCATAAAAATCTAACGATAATAATCGAGTAATTAATTCTTGAATGATGGTATATATATAACGAGTAAAATATAGTATAATGTAGGGATAAATATCGAATAATACGTGTTTAGAAATCTAGTGATAACGATCGAATAATGGGTGAATAATGGTATAAATAATAACCCGTGAAATATTGTATATTGTAGGGATAAAGATCGAATAATGAGTGAATAATTGTATATATAACCCACAAAATGTGGTATAATGTAGGGACAAAAATCGAATGATGCCCATATAAATATACAGCGGTAACAATTGAATAATGTGCGTATAAAAATTGTTCTGTTGGTCAATATACTTTACGAAATTATATGCACGCATTATTCGTTTATCCCCGCATTATTATAAAATTATTCCCACATTATACAGCTATTCAAACGCATTATACATGAATTATTTATTTGTTATACTTGCATTAGTCAGTCATAAATAAGGTACATATTTTATGTATATTTATGTATATATATATGCACACATTATTCGTTTGTCCCCGCATTATTATGAAATTATTCTCACATTATACTGCTATTCAGATGCATTATACATGAATTATTCGTTTGTTATACTTGCATTAGTCAATCATAAATAAGGTACATATTTTATGTATATATATATATATATATATATATATATATATTTATATATATGCACATTATTCGTTTGTCCCCGCATTATTATGAAATTATTCTCACATTATACAGTTATTGACGCACATTATACATGAATTATTCTTTTGTTATACAGGCATTATTCAGCCAAAATTAAAGTACATATTATATATATATATATATATATATATATATATATATATAGGCACATTATTCGTATCACTTAAGAATAAAAAGTTTTATAATGCCAAACATATATACAATCCATCAAAAAGTGTAATTATTATTTACACTACTTATTGTTATTAATCCTAATAGACAAAAATAAAAAGTTCTATAAGCAAGAATTCTTCTTGAAGGATCATCAAGTCTCATCTTGATACACAATCCAAACATATAAACTTAAGTTCTCCATTATTTCAATCTTTATATACCCCTACATAAAAAAATTGAACTTAAGTAGATTAATTTGTTTTTTAAAAAATAAGAATAAAAGATAAAGAGCAACTGTAACAGTTAAAGCAACTCAATATATATCTACATAAAAAAATTGAACTTAATTAGATTAATTTAAAACAAATAAATTAAGAATAAGAGTTAAAGTATTATGTTATACTTTCCCTTGAGGTTAGCCTATTAGCTCAAGATTTGCACTGTACTTTCCCTGCCATGGACAAGATAACATTAATCTTGTCCATATTTATGCATGATATACAAATAACATGGTGTATATATATCGTCAATAGAAGATTTTTTTTTTCTAGTATCTACAAAGGTCAACAGCTCATAAAAGGACCCAATTTGGCATTTTCCTTATCCATTCTCCAAAAATGCCCTCAAATTACCAAGGATTGACTATAAATTCAAGTAGAAAAAAATCACCTTGGGAAATTTCAAGGAAGTTATAGATCCAAGGATCCAACCATTCAATGGGGATGCTCTAAGACACATGATGTTTGTAGATGGAATAATTAAACTAGTAAAAAAAGTCAAAATCATTGAAAACAGAAACTAAGCTAGAAAAATCAAATGCTAGATTCAAGCCTGTACGCTGTAAAAAGAACTTTAAACCTTGCAAATCATAAATTTCTTGCTTTAATCTTTTCTTATTGTCATCAAGTACTGTCAATTGCTTTTCATAATCTCCAATCAGTAAAGCAACTGTCAGTTATCCATCTTTCATACTCTAGTAGATCACGAAAGTATTTATTCATGCATCTCTTGTAATACTTTCTGAATTTTTGCTCACTAATGGTACTTTCTGAACCATTCAAGATATAACTAGTGTTGGATAGATTGCAGCTGCAAGCACATGATGCATCAAGATATGTATCTATATATGTTATTCTACCTTCCCATCATTCATTATTGACTTCACCAAGGCGTGCATTTTTTTAGAGGAAAATTGGTGGTGTCGGTGATCGCAAACTGCTTTACATTGAAATGTTATTATGCTTAAATACGAATAATATGTACGTGTGTATAATTCGCATTGGTTAATACAAAAAATTAGGAAAATTTTATTGAATGAATGATTTGGATATTTGGTTAAACTATGAGTAGCATATTTAACTGCACTGATTATTTACGTATTCTTTGCAAAATATAGTTTTAGTATGCCAATTAAATAATTAACATATATTTTGCAAAGAATACATAAATAATTAGTGCAGTTAAACATACAAATCATAGTTTAACCAAATATCTCAAATCATTCATTTAACAAAATTTTCCTAATTTTTTGTATTAAACAGTGTGAATCATACACACATGTACATATTATTCGTATTTAAGCATAATAACATTTCAATGTAAAGCTGTTGCAGTCACCAAAATCATCGATTTTCCTCTCAAAAAAATGCACGCCTTGCTAGAGCCAATAATGAATAACAGGAACGTAGAATGACATATATAGGTACATGTCATATAATTTCAGTAAACATAGTGCTTATGATGCATCATGCGCTTGTTGCTGCAATCTATCCAGCACCAACCTTGGGTGAGTATCTATCTTCAAGTTTAACAATATATTGATATTCGTGCAAGTGTATAATACAAGAATAACATGTTAAAAAGTGTATAATAACAAAATAAAAAAAGTATATATAATGTGGGAACAATATCTTAGTTCAAATAAAGTTGAACATACCATACAAACATTCACTATCACATTCAGATGAATACGAATACAAGATTTGGAAGAGTGTGATGTATCTGGTTCTTAGCATTTACGGTCGTCCTGTTGGGAGAAGATGAACACTCATTCTTCATTGTAACAGTGAAAATCGTAAGTAAATAAATAACTGAATCAAAAAATAAAACGAAGAAGATAGAGATATTAGGGCACAAAAATGGACTAAAACTGAATTGAAAACTAAATCTCAAGTATATATATATATATATATATATATGTACAATATTTCAAAATGAATAATTCGGGTATAACAACAGATAATATGTAATACCATAAATGTTTCAAATGCGTACACATTGAAAATGAATTTTTTAAATTTTGAAATAAATGTAAAAATATGTGAAAACATGTTTTAAATGTTTATTATATGGTATGGTATAAAAATAAAATAAATCGCAATGTTGGATAAGGGGAAAAATGTTGAAAAACAAAATATCACATTGTTGACCATGGTCACTGAAGGCCGACCACGGTAATTAGTGGAAAATTACGAAAAAAAATTAGGTCACATGGGTGACCGCAGTCCATAAAGTGTCAACCACGGTAATTGCGCGAGATTGAAAAAAATTCAAGCCCTTGACTTCGTCATTTCAAGCACAGACTTTCCCAAATCGTTCCAGAGCTTCAGAGAGACGGTCCAGAGCTGATTCAAGGAAGATCTAAAGGTTTAAGGTAGGAATCTAAACCTCTTAATCATTTCAATTTCAAATCTGTATATTCATTCAAGATTCAGTATCCAAAAATGAGGGTTTGAGGGTTTTGATGCATAAGGCGATCCAGAAACAAATAAGTTCAAATCTTCCTTCTAAACTAAGGGTTTATTGATTTAGAACTCCGTCTTGAAAGTTTTAACTGTTCACGTGCAGTTTTTTATGGATCCTGAAGAGTTTTATCTATCTAGAGGGTTTCTGAAGGTGTAAATGCTTTGATAGGTAATAACTCTCTGTCCACTCATGTTTTGAAGTAGTGACTAGTTTTAAACATGTTCTATTTTGAATTTGAAAGGAAATGAATATAGTTTTGTGTGTTGATGCAGTAAAATGAGGAATCTAAATTTTTGGTGAAAAACCCTTTTATTTGGAATTTGATGAAAATGATCCAGATTTGATGTCTATGATGGTTATTGATGTAGTTTGGGGATTTTGAGAGATTTGGAGAATTGAATTTGAAAGTATTGATTTCAGATTTGATGAGTGTTGAGTGTTGAGGAACGACGCAAGGGTTCGTCCGCCATATACAGGTGGGTTGGACTTCCTTGCTCATTAGTATTATGCAGGCTTAGGATGTGAAATATGATGATTGTTTACATTCTTGTACTTAGTATCATGCTAAGAATGTATGAACTGATTGGAATGGTTGTCATGACATCATAATGTCTGATTATGGGCTTTCTAGAGTTATGGATTACTTAAATGTCTATTGAATGATTTATATGATCTAATTTGCATAGGTTAGTACATGTTATGTTATATGGTTTGAAAACCTTGTTGGAAAATTAAAGAAGATTAATGGTTTATTAAAAACTCCACGTACCGAGGCGATGGACGGTCTGCTGGTGCATCACTTAGATTATGATCAGGGTGCAATCAGGGTGTCATCATAGGTATTTCCAAACCGGGCTAAACTGCGAGTGGTTGTGTGATCCTCAGATTTGGGAGATCATAGTAGTTTCTATATGATTTTCATATCTTCATGGATCGTGGTCTTAGAGGTAGACTTCTATTTGATAAAGATGTTGCACCTGGTTGTGTCTAGGACCACAAGGGGAATATCGAGGATGGTTTACTCTTTTGGTTAATTCCTGACAGTGTTCAGACGGATCGACAGACAATAGTGGGTTGGTCTGGTATCTAAAACGCAACCCTCTCGGGGAAGCAATCCACATGTGTGTGGTACATAGCTAGCTAATCCATACTGAGTATGACATCAAACTAATGAAACTCCAATATTCGAAAGTCTAAAATAGTCTCAAAGTCCTCTAATCTAAGTACACATGTATCACATATCATGTAGGGGTAGATACGTTCCCCAATGACAGTACTCAACATCAACCAAGTAAGAACCCTAACTGGTCTAAGCATCGATCTATCTACAACACCTCTAGAAATAAAAGACAAGGTAGAATCAACATCAATCAACACATAGATAGATGAATCAATGAGTGAAATGGTACTTTCCACCAAGGTCCTCGTGGAATTAGGGTTAGGCTGGGTGATGGCCTATGTTTTATCTCTGATAGCTGGGGTGGAAGAACTAAGACCCATTGCAAGTGTTGGAGACTCAGCCCTCTTGTGTCCAACCTTTCCACATTGATAACATGTAAAGGGTGGCCTCTGTCCTCTCTGATAACTCTAACTTTGTCCACGGGCTCGACCATGGCCTCGACCTTGACCCCCCCTAAAATGTACTCTGCTGCTCTACCGGTGGCTATGTCTGGATAGGAGTGGCTGTAAGTGCAACTTCCATCGTGGAGGCCTGACTAAGAGGAGTGTTCATCTATCCCTCAAAAAACTTCCTCTTCTTGTGCCTCTCTGGTAATGACCACGACTTTGGTAACATCCGAATCCACCTCTATATGACAACTAAGTCTGTAACTTTGTCTGCTACTTTGGTTGGGGAGTACTACCCGATACAACAAAAATATTAGGGCACTCATCCAACCCGTCCATCTCATACTGTAGGGCCTCCCTCTAGATCTCCTCTAAGGTCTAGGCCCTAAATGTGGAAGTCGCCTGCTTGATAGCGACCCTCAGTCCTCACCAATAGAATATATCCTTCTCTCTATGCTCAACTATCAATCTAGGTACATAAGCTTCCAATTGTAGCAACTGATGTGTATACTCTCTCACTGTCGTGATCCTTTGGTGCGCTAAGAAACTCAACCTTTTTACATTCCCACTTAGTCTCTAGAATGTAAGCCTCAAGAAAAAGCTCTCTAAAACAGGCCCAAGAGGTGATCGGGCCCTCTATACTCCTCGTAGATCACCACCATCTGGCAGCCTCACTCTCCAACATATTTGCTAAGAATAAAACCTAGTCCACCTTAGATAATCACAAAATCTCTACATTCTTCATGTTAAGCAGCCAATCCTCTACTTCCTCTAAACTGATGCCACCTCTAAACCTCTCAAGGAACATGTCCATGAAGCTTTTAAGGAGTCGAGCATGGGCTCTTTCATCTCTCTGTCTATCTGGGGCGGGAGCAATAGGAGCTATTACTGCCTCAACTAGTGCCTCAACAGCCGGTGGTGTAGGTGGAGCAGGTTGCATTACTGGCTCAACCCTCTGTCTATCAGCCTCCAACCTACTGAGTATCTCCCTCAATAGGCTGTTTGGGCTTGAATAGCTTCGTTAGAAGCCCTAACCATAGCCTCGAGCCTCTATATAAGGTCTTGCACTGGTTGAATCGAAGGTGGTGGTGGTGTCGGCTCCTTAAGCCTGATTAGTGGTTTACCCCACCTAGCTAGTGCTCTAACTAGCCTAGGTGGCATCTCTATCTACATTTGGAATCGAATTATTGGTTATTCATCCATTCAAAATAAACTCGACTCTAAAAGTTTAGTAATATGGTACATTAGGTTCAAAATACGTTGTATGATTGATAGTTTCTCCTTTTTCCTTAAATTCAGGGTTTTGTTTACTTTCGTAATTACTCTAATATTGCCTAGGTCCTTTATTTGTTAGTGTTCTTCAATTTTTAAACCTAGGCTCTAATACCAACATTTTCGAGGCCCCTTCCCTAGGTTGAAGGGCGGCTTGACTAGCACAATGACCCGACAAACTCACTCACCATGTCAAGTTTGCTCAATTACTATTAAGCCCCTCCAATTTGTGCAACAAGTAATATCAGAATAATTTCAGGATTCAAGTGTGAAAGTAAGCAACCATTGCAGACAGTTATCATTTATATTACAGATTGTCTCATTTCAAAAATACACAGGTGACCATTATATACATATACAAAAAATGACCAACCTCTAACAAAAGACCAAGAAAAGGAAAAGGAACCGCCAATGAACTAGGCTATAACCATGCCTTTCCCTTTGCCAACCACCGAGGAACCTAAAATTTTAATAGAGTAGTGAGCCTAAAGTTGTAACGTGGCTCAGTAAATACTAAAACCATCATATTACCTTTAATTAGCATGCCAAAAATAATGCATGTATGCATGAATAGTAATGGTGAAACAATGTTTGATAACATAACATGTAGTAAAACAGTTATAAACAATGCAGCAATAAAAAAGAACAGCTTGAATACAATGTAGTTGAAAACTACATCAAGGCTAGCATTTCAAACCATCAAATCTAACCCTTATGGTCATCGCTCGAGTGAGTCATGAATCAACGTGCCGGCCACTCAAGTGGGTAATGAGCCAGACATATTCATCGACCGGGTATGAGACTAGGCGTAGTGATCATATGCCCTACCCCGACGCTCAGACCTCGAGTTTCAATCCTAATCCTATCATATACCTTTACCCCGCACTTGGACCTCAAGATTACAATCTCATTATCCATATACATCTATATATTTCAAAATCAATTCAATGTATTTCAATCACATGAAACTATTTCATCAATGCCATTTCACCCACATTTTATGTAGGGAATACAAGTAAAAATAACACCTAAATTAAACTACTCACCTCGGGTCTCGTGCACCGATGTCTCATCGACACTTGGCCCAGTCTCGCAATATATATTCAAATCTACATCATTTAAACTCAATTTTAGTTCTTTTGTGAAACGTGGCTCAATTTCAGTTCTGATGTCCCTAATCGATCTCAGTCAACCCAAATTTGACTCGCTCAAATTTGGTCAAACTTAGTCTACTAGTCAAACATTGTCAAAATTGGTCAACTTAGTCAGTTTTATTCAACATTGGATAATTTGGGTCAAATTAGGTCAAAAGAGGTCAAGTTGGTCAAGATCCCCAATTTTTCCATACTTATTCAATTTTCCAACTTTATGTTATACTTGCGTAATGAATTTCCTAATTTTTTTTGCGATCAATTCGTGCGTTGAACTTGTGTGAAAATTTCTAGATTTGATCTACACTTCTTAAACATTCATTAGAATACTCATGTTCTGAGGTAACTTTGCATTTATAGAAAATCATGCATACAGGGGCTAAGGGTATGATGTTTATACCTTCTTGTAGCCTCAAATGTGAGAATCTATCACCCCAAGTTTCACCTCAAATGGATGTTCCTAACAGCTTGTAAACCATGTTCAAGAGTTTAGTTTTGGTTTTTCAACACATGAAACTTAAAGTATATATAACAAGGATTAAAATGAGTGGTTTTACCTCAAAAATCGACCTAAAATGGGTTAGGAACCACCCTTTCAAAGATTGGATCAACACTACTTTTTGTAGTTTTCAAATTTCAACTATGTTGAGTACCCCACCTTGGTGGTCATTTTTCTATCTTATGGTTGTGCAATTTGAGGAAGGGTTTGCATAGTATTATAGAGGGAAGTAAAAGCTTTCAAAAAACTATAATATCAAGGAAAACAAATTCAAGATGAAGGAGAAATGAGCTATTGAAGTTGGGCGTTCAATTGGAAAAATTGCAAGAAATCTAGGTCTTTGTTGCATGTAGGAGCACTTTTGCATGGCCAATTTACTGCCACGAAGCCATCCACATATCTCACGAGTTGCCATGCAATGTGCCTTGTTGCCCATGCTCGTAGGTCTAGCTAGAAGTCTTGTTGGATGGTTACAACCACGGCTCAAAATAGGGTTCACAACTAATTTTGGAGCTAAAAATCACTAGAAAAACGTACAAGGATGTAGGAAAACAAAGGGAAAAGGGGAAAAAA
>JAJIYU010012218.1:0-14692 GCA_030144865.1 Tinospora cordifolia | reverse complement strand
ATTCTTAATCAATCGAATTTGTAGCTTTAATAAAGTTTAAATTGATAGTAAATTGGGCTTTTAGATAGTTGATTTTTATACGTTCCCTGAGGACGATATCCGGTCTCACCGTTTATTATTATTGCGATCCCGTACACTTGCGGGGTTGTCAACAGCTTCCTTTCTAGCCCGTAAGTTCGCTTTTGGTGACTAACACTGCTAGCATTTAGACTTGGAAGCAAGCTAAAGCTACCTTAAATCAATTAATGAATGAATGAAAAGGAACCTCCATGCAAGGGATAAATAGTCTTTTCTGTGCACTTCCAAATGTGAAGTAAGTCTTTGTATTTTATTTCTAAAACTGAATAATTGAAATTCAATAGAACCTTTATTTTCTTCTTTTTCTTCTTGCAAAATAACTGAGATGAATGAATTTTTTACCATAATAAATAATTCTTCCCTACTAGGCCTACTTCTGTCAGATAGCTAGCTGCACCTTCAACCCCACTTGTAACATTTATCGTAGTCACAATCGAAAATCGAAAGAGGTATTCTCAATCTAAAGAAACCATATCCCCTTACTACAATCCCTTTTAGAAAAAGGTGGGTTAACTAACGAAAGGAAGATAGAACCAAATGCTTCCTTAAAAGAAAGTGCTTTGCCTTAGCTATGATGAAAAGAAGGATTTTCACATAGAATTAGCGCTTTGCACGCTCAAATTCAGTTAAACCTATTTACAGAGAAAGAAGGAGGGGATGCTAACTCATTGAGAAGAATGAGTTTAAACCTGACCAGCAAGTACTGCTATTTAATTCAAGACTCCGGTTATTTCCTAGAAAATTGAAATCTCGATGGTCAGACCCTTTCCTAGTTACTCAAGTCTTCCTATATGGTTCAGTTGAAGTTCAAAGCTTACTAAATGGCCACAAATTCAAAGTCAATGGTCAGAGATTGAAGATATTTTACGGGGGACCCATGCAAACTGTTGAAATGGTAGTTCTTCGAGATTGAAACATCGTATCCTTGTCGAGCTAAAAACGTTAAACATAGCATTGAGTGGGAGGCAACCCATTATTGAACTAGAGTTTTTTTTTAGTATGTCTTTGTGATTGTTTTCATGTTTTGAGCTCTCTTTTTCTAGGATTTCGTTAAAGAGATAGGTTCCAAATAGTTAGATTTAAAAAGGGGTAGCAGTACACTGGTTACTGCGGTCCACAAAATCATTGCTTCTGTGCACCGCGATCAACATAGCACACAAGGACGCCCATCTTCAATGGACCGCAGTCCACAGAACACTTTGTTCTGTGTACCGCGGTCACCAGAATGCTAAGGTATGTGCAATTCAGTAGACCGCAGTCACCAGAAGCATATGCTCCTGTGTACCGTGGTCACCATAATAAGTATTTTTTGCACATTCAATGGACTGCGATCCAAAAATTTTGAACACCACTAAGGACCGCGGTAGGTAGAAACCCAGGAAACACACCGTTTCAAAATTCAATGAATGGACCGCGGTCATAAAGCACAGACCGCGATCCGTGCATCTTTTTAAGTCAAATCGCAGTCATTTTGCTTCATTCTGCTCCGAAATTTTTGAATTTTCTCTGTAACTCTTTGTCTCCCTTTCGATTTTCAAAGTTTCTTTTGCTTTTCCAACAATAATGTAAGTGTTTTTACTTTATTTTTTATTAGTTATTTGCTTTATTTGAGTATTTAGATAGGTTTAGGAGTTGAATATCACCTTCCCTACTTGAAATGGTTATTTTGCTCAAAAAAAAAATTCAACCTCCTTCCTTTTTAGTTCGTGTGTGAGTGATTACTGATTCATTTGAAGCAACGCCTTGCACAAATCATTATTCATGAGCATCTTAGGCTATTGGATATTTTGTTTTGAAGCGATGAGGCGTATTCCATAGTCATTTTAACTGAATATAGTGGTATTGACATTGCAAAGTTTATCTTTTGATTGTCTTGATAAATGATTTTGATGTTTTGAATGCTTGACTTGTAAACTAATGTACTTCAACTTGTTTCAAATAGTTTTTAGTACGTAGTCTATGTAAACATACTATTGTATGACTCATGTTGTTTTCCTTGCCAACTATTATTGTTGTTGCAAGCCTTCTAGAATGAAACATCCCGCCTCTAAGGGAAAGCAACCTGCACCGCCTCCTCTACTAGCAGACTGCAACCGCTTCACAACGGCCGCTGCAAAGCAGCGGTAATCTAACTCAAACCCAGAAAACTATGATTCTGGTTACTATGATAATCCTTCGAGTTACGCTGTAATACATGATTTATATATATATATATATGAACATTAAGCCGGCAAACCCTAATCGTCATTTTAACCCTACATTCTCACACCTACTCCCAAGAACTGATACTAACTGACAATAATCACATTTTCTTCCCTTCCCTACCATTCTAGATTGATTTCTACTCATTCAAATCCCTTTCTACTAGTTTGCAAAACTTAGATCCGCGAAGAACAAGCTTCATCAAGAAGAAGATCCGTGAAGGTGTTGTTCCAAACGCCTTGTACTCAGGTAAAATCACAAAACCCACTTAAAATCTTAAGTTCTTAGCATTGAAAATCAGTTTCCTAAGTGTAAACATGTTTTCCTTTGAAGCTTAAGTGATTTGAAGGTTGCAAGAGTTTATTTTGGTGAGAAACAAAGAGGGAACGCAAAGAGCCCTAAGGTATAAAAACTTCTTTAAGTTTAATATGTGTTTAGGCTTAATGTGCATGTATTTGAGTGTTAAACACATGAGGAAAGCACGATCGAGACAATACACACAAAAGCATTGAACACACGAAAGCACTGGTTACTGCGGTAATTGACCGCTAACCACGGTAACAAGGCAAAAAACCAGTTTTGTCTTTGTTGTGCACGCACGGATTATCGGGGTAATGCCACTCTTTACTGCGGTAATCAAAGGAAAAATGATGAAAAGTGATCTTTTGAGACCACTACATACACCTTAAGACATCTATGTTAGAAAATCATTAAATCATGATTTAAGATACCTTGGAAATGTTTTAAACTCATGTAATGTGATTTTGAATCTTGTAGATTGAAAAAGAAGGCTAATACAGTGCGAAACAAAGGCCCAAGGGAACATGATATAAAGGTGGAAGTGATTACATTGCTCCCTAGTATTATTTGAATTTTATTGTTGAATATGTGATGTTTACATTTCTTGAATGCCTAGAAGCATGCTAAGATGTGTTTATATAATTTGTGAATGACATGATTACATGATTGCTCGAATAATATGAGTATATGTCCATTTCAATGTTGATAATGCTTTATAACATGAGATGATTGTTGCTATGTGTTTCTATAAGATGATCAACAATGATTACGTTACTGTACAATGAAGTGTTATACATGATGAAATGATATTTATATTTGTCATGAAGATTTTGTTGATACACAAGCAAAGTTAAATTAAGAATTGAACCACGTACCGTCACAGTGATCCATGGGGGATCACTGTAGGTGTTATCACGATTGAAACAATGGTTATTCTATAGTTCTCGATGATAGAACGATGGGTGATTCCTTAGTTCTTTGGTGATGGAGCGATGGGTGAGACCCTAGTTCTCAAGTTGGGTGATGATTGTGTCCCTATCCCTTTGGAATCTGACAAATAATGCATTTTTCTCGATTTTATGACATGATAATGATGAGAGAACATCAGGGATAGACCCTACGGTCTAATTAACGATTGTTGATAACTAAATATTTGAAACGCATAATGAATGATAAGTGTTTGCATGTTCAGTGTTTGATTTAAATAATGCTATTGATGTAATGTGTATGATCCACAAAGCTCTTGAGCTCAACCCCACGTTTTCCTTTAAGGAGATTACTGAAGAAGCTACTTTGGCGAGTGCTAAATTGGGGACATAGACAACTGTAAATCTTACGGTTGGGACTATTATTTGATATTTAAGTGTGTATTGAGATCGGATCGGGCACGTGGCCCATTAGATGATTTTATTTGTTGAACCTTTTATTTTGGGTTAGAGTATGGTCACTTGAACTATGTTTTGGATATTTACCTGGGATTTTTATTTTGACCTTCAATATGTATGGATAGTTCAAATTGTTAATCCATCTATTAGATTTATTGTTTCCCATTTTACATGATTTGCTCTTGATATGTCCATAAGATTGATGAGGTATTTGTAAGAGATCTGGTATGTCCAGAGGATGTTCAATGAGAAATAGTGTGGCCCTCCAAATTGGTTTTCAGTTGATTGTTGTTTTTATGATTAGACTTTGGCCACATAGGCCATGTTTGGATATCTTGGTTGGGAATTGCCCAAGTTTATTTAAGTTATGAAATCTAGTTTTTCTATTATAATTTTTAGATTAACGACCAAAATGTAAATATGTAAATTATTTGTACTCATGTGAACCCTATAAATGGTTATGATAATTGGAAGTCGATATATGAGGGTATATCTATTAGCACTAGAATTTGAGTTGGCGAGTACTGAAATGACCAGAATGAAAATTTGAACTTAATGACACTAAAAATAGGGTTTTTGGAGATCAATTAGTATATTAAATTTACATTTATGCGATTGGAGGAAAAAAATGTACAAATCAACATATATATATATATAAAATGGTACATAATTAATTATGTAATGTTTTAAATATAACATTACCTATAATTAATGTTGTATAACATTTTGAATTACTTTACATGAAAAAAATGCGTAACATAGAAAATAATTAAAATTTTCTATTTATTGTATATTACAACAAATTTGTGAAGAGATTGCATAATATATACCAAAAGCAAAATACGTGTTAATGGTGTGAGCTTTTGATATTTGGGCTCAGTATCGAGAGATGCAACCGGTGACTGGGAGAGCGTCGGTATTTGATTTAGTCGCTGAATAGTAATTTGATGTATTTATTTAATCATTTATTCTACTTATGATTGGTGCATAATTGTGTGCCACATGCATTGCATATTGTATTGAGACGAGGCCTCTTAGGGGACTCGTGTTTGAGTCTCGCCAGGGACAAAACCTACTACCCAATTAGCTTCTTACGTGGGAGAGGTGTTAAAATGTGAGACAATATCGACTCACCAACATTGGTCACTATGCCACTCTAATTGAGACGAGCCTTGAGACACGAGTACAAATCTTCAGATGTGTCAACCTGGCCTGAAGATGAGAGGCTCTGAGGTGTGGACATTGGATCATGATGGTTTCGAGATAGTGCTGATCAACATATCTTCAGATGTGCCAACCTGGCCTCAGGATGAGAGGTTTCGAGGTGCAGACATTGGATCGTGATAGCTCTGAGATCGGACTGATTGACGGGTCTTCAGATGTATTGACCTCACCTAGTGATGAGAGGTTTCGAGGTACAATCATTAGATCGTGATAGTTTTGAGAAAAGAGTAGTATATTGGTACACTCTATGGATATATTTAGAATGATGCATGACACACTCTATTGGTTCGTGGGTAGCGACCATATCACCTGGTCGGTGGGCCATGATCATCGAGATACGACAGTATGGCCTAGTCAGTGGGCCACGATGATCGATTGATATCACAGTATGGCCTGAACGATGGTCACGTCCATCTGGAATGGAAGTATAACCAAAGGATTAAAGTGAAAAAAGGGTGTCAAATTTAGATACTGGACACTTGAATCATGGCATATTTCACGACATATTTCATGGCATATTAGGCTGCATCATTTTTCTATGAATGATTGTACATATTATTCATTATTGCATTTTATTTGAATGTTTGTAATGTTGTTGTTGCATTACATATAAAATGTTACACTGAGGCAAATAAATTTGTTGCTACTCACTAGGATCACGTGGAT
Source organism: Tinospora cordifolia (assembly GCA_030144865.1). Lineage (NCBI taxonomy): Eukaryota > Viridiplantae > Streptophyta > Magnoliopsida > Ranunculales > Menispermaceae > Tinospora > Tinospora cordifolia. Next base: position 8,837 of record JAJIYU010012218.1, on the reverse strand, counting down.
ATCGAGTTCATTATTCTTAATATTTCAGGTCCGTCTGGCGTGGATAAGGGGAAAGGCGTGCAATACGCGCGATCTTTTTCAGCCTATCTCTTATAGGTTATTTTATTATTTTTCTATTTTGGTGTTTCTTTTTCATTATGTATAAGTTTTGAAAGATGTAAAGTTGAACTAGACTCTAATAACGTAATTAATGTTAATGACTTCCGCTGTTGTTACATTATTTTGCTTAATTTGTTATTGTTGCACTTGAAATACTATATTTATTTGATGGTAAGGCTTAACAGTAGTCGTCAAGTTTGACTGAGAAATAGATTTGTCTGACTATTGTATCGATTGGGCCGCTTGTATGAGATTTCGGAAGGGGTCCCGACACATATACCAAAGATTGTTATTTTCTTGGTTATCTTGAATTGATATTATTATCAAAAAGTGTCTTGGTACTATCATCATCATGTTTATGGAATAAAAATGGTTTTCACTTGAATTTGTTGGATTGACCATGCCAACATTTAGATGCATAATAACAATTATTATAGACATAGCATTGAATATTAAACTAATAAGTACCTTGTCCACGAGCACGACAATAAAGATCGCTTGATTGCCCACAACCTTTATTTTAGTGGTTATGTTGTCCTTTGCCACTTCCTAAGTAACTTGACTCCCCCGCATTTTAATAATTAGTAGACGTAGAGTCTTCAAGAACTTTATCTGCAGTAGGAAGAAGCTTCATTTTTTAAATCTTTGTCTTTGTAAGTGCTTACATCATTTGCCTTCATCTGTTCTTCATGGGCTTATAGATCATGTCAACTCAGTCATTAACAGAATATCACAGATGGCAATATGTTTGAAGTTCTTGTGAAAGATTGAAGTATCTTTTCATTACCGTAACATATTTGATTTTCTCATTTTAACTCTTTAATTTAATTAACTAGAACTTATAGTTGGTTAATCTAAGCCTTAACAAACTTAAAATCTTCTATGTGATCAACCCATATTCGCTGTATGCACAAATTGAATATAACTTCATCAAGAGTTTAAAATATAAAATATAAAATGTCCATTTATCACTTTTTCTTAAATTTTTAGACGGATCAACCAATTCATTCCCTACTATCACAAATAACTTTTTTTTTTTTTTATTGAAGGTCCCCATCTATTTGTTTCATTTATCTACTTTCACCACAAAAGTAGAGAGAGGTACGAAGCCCATTAAGTTAAAATATATAAACTCTAATATAGATTAGGTAAGTAGTCCATTGTCAATTTAATGGACTATAGTTACCTCAGTCTCATTACGTTTCTTGCTACCTTCTTTTTTAATTATTTTCCAACTAGCCGACGAGCAACCACTTCTTAGTATTTACTTGGCTATTGTAACACCATTCTAAAAAAATAGACATTCATATTTTTTGTTCAATTAAAAAAAAAAGACATTTCTAGATCTAAATAAAATAAATAATCTTACTTAACTCAAAATCAAACTATATTACGTAAATCTTTATATAGAGTTTAACTTTATAATATAATATAGATTATAATTCTAAGAATAAGCATTATGTATAATTTGTTATTGAGTTTTCATAGAAGTGCCTATAAAAAGTGTTATTGATATTTTAATCAACAACTTCATTAAAAAGAACATATTTTTAGTAAAAATAACTAGAATTGAAAAAGAACAATAGAGAAACTGCCCTTGAACAAGTTCTCTAAATTGCTATTAAAAATAGTTATTAGTAATTAGCAAAAGCTAATGTATAGAATGAACTCAAGTTCTTGTCGCAGTAACAAACAAACTCGTTAAAACTTTGAGAACAACAACTAAAATTAGAGATCAAAACGCAACTCACGCATAGAGTCCCATGACCATGAAGATTGGGTAATGAGGTACACAATTCATTTCAACCGTGATTATGGCACTCTAGGTTGTGCATGAATACTCTTTGGGCTCGTTTGGTGTACATGATGAGATAAGATTATTTTGGTGGGATGAGATAGAAAGAGATAAGATGGGATAAAAATATTATGTGGGCTTAACATAGGGCCCCTTGGAATTTGACCCAGCGGATTCAGAAGCAGGGGTGGTGAGAGTCGGACCGAATGGAATGGCATAGACAGCAGCTCGGTGAAAGGCTGATGAGACATAGGTTTCATAAGTAGCAGTTGACTCAGCAGTTCCAGTCTGTTTATGCGGGCGGGAAAGGCACTTCTAGCTGTCACACCATCAATCAGCACGAGATCGATGCAAGGGCGATAACCATGCATGCCCTCGAACGGATGGGGGGGAACCTGTCCCCCGATCTCTTGCGAAAAACGAGGCGGCCTTATACAGGCAATGGTTGCCCCTGGCGGCTCAGGAACCGGCTCCTGCCAGGGCGGCTCATACCGCTCACCTGCTTCCCCCCTAAGAACCGCACGTGCGAGTTCCCCCGCATACGGCTCAAGTGGCGAAGGCTCTTTCCTTCACGCTTGGTAAGCGCTTCGCTGTAGCCAAGCTTACTGCTAGCCTATCGGCTAGAGCCAAGCTTCGACCGCGACTGCTCGTCGCTTCTAGCCGCCTTATTCTGTCACCCGAGATCCAAGTCAGCACCGGCAAAGATCTCTTTCTTCCTCGTGGCCGGCCCGCCGCCTATCCTATCGGCTTGGAAGCAAGCTACCTGTCGCCTATCTCACACGAGTCCAGGGAGGTTTAGTAGTGTGAGTCCACAAAAGGAGAGTGAGTTTATGGGCGACTCACATGTTGTCAATTCTAATGCATGAGTTAGCAGCCTGCCCTACTTATCTAGCCGGTGTTTGCTAGGTTTATTGAGCTACCTCACTACTGCTTTCACTGGAAGCGGCTTAGCTTGTGTTATGCGTAAGACATCTAGATTGGCTTGGTAGGGTAAGAGCTACCTTTAACCCCAGCCCATAAGGGCCATGCGGACTTGACGTCATCCCCACCTTCCTCCAGTATATCACTGGCAGTCCCTCGTGAGTGCGGCACGCACCCTTTTGTTTGTTTCGGAGCCGTTTTGGCAGGGCGTACTAAACCCAGTACGTACCACACCACCGGGCGGCTCGCCTGAATGCCGAGTCTTCCTCCGCCGCCAACTGGACGTCGTCGCAACACCGCCATGGATTGCTACGAAAAAGTCACTGAGCCTCATTTCGTCGAGATGTGCATTAGTGGAATGGAGCCAGCCTACCGCGCCTTGTTAGATGGTCGTAGTCCTTGGATTGGACGCTCTGCTCCCGGACAAAACGCCTAACCTTTCCCTTTTTCTATTCATGGTCGATCTCACAAGATAAACCACGTTTCTTTTATGCAATTCCAATTGTGAGAAGGGGGAAGATTCTCAATGCGAAGTCAAAACGAAACACAGACTTATGTTGTCTAACTGTAGTTATTAATTAATAAGAACATCTTTCTTCGGTTCGTTCTTATTGATTGGATTGAAGGGAACTAAGACTATTAGCTTAGCTAGCGTTTCGGGAGAATCTAGTCATTTAGTCAGTTCATAACAATCTCTGTAAAGCAAGGGGCAAAGCTTCTACGACAGCTTACCCCTCGTCGGCCTTCCCCAGCCCCCCCTGAGTTCGCTTCTGGCTAAACATCTTTCGGCGAAGGACCCGAAAAAAAGGGTCATGTTGACCACTTATGCTTTCGGTTGAGCAACGGCGAGTAGACCGCCTTCCGGTTATGTCTTACCAGGCCCCTACGCCTCGAACCAAACATCCTACCCTACTACTTAAAAGGGATAGAACGAGGTCGTGGAACATGCTGCCTACAACTAAAGAGATTCACCTAATTCAGCCAATCTGGGGTTGAAAGGGAGACTCACTATTGAGTACTTTTTTGCCGGGCCTTATGGAAAGGCCTGCCCAACCATATTCACTCACCTCACTAAAAAAACAACCATGGAGCCCGACAGGGTCCCCTCACTGACTTGGCCCGGGCCTAAGTGTAAAGTCAAATTTTTTTGTTTAGGTGGGATAACTCATTCCCATAAAAAATGGTAGGTTTGAATTATCCCGCCAACATAAGATAAGTAAGTAGGTCCAAATAATTTTTTTATCCTATCCTATGTAGCCCCAAACATCGAATTAGGATAATTTTTTGTCCTATTCTATTTTTACCCTATATACCAAACATGGCCTTTGACAATAAAGGCTAGGTTAAAATGGCTCAATGTTGGTATGCCTTTTTCCTTCTTTCTTTCTTTTTTTTTTCTTTTGAAAAAAGCAAATTTGATGCCGAAAAATATATGATAAGAAGAAGTCTTATTCATTTTTCAAGCGGTGAAGCATCAAGAATTTCTTGTTTAACACCATCATCAATCAATTGGCAATAATAATTAGTTAGCCTTAATTATATATATGTATTTCAAGTGAAGTGAAGAATTTGATTTCTTTTTCTTATAAATAAATGAAAACTTTTAACAAAACAATAGGAGGAAGACCCCTTGATAATTGGTTTGCATAATCCTCATCCTATCTCTTTTATCTCTCATTATTTGTTAGCCAATTTTTTTTCTACTGACTAGTGATTATTTTGTAATATCCAAACTATATTACACATACTAGTATCTGAATGACTACAAATGACTATTAAGAAAAATGAGTCATCTAGTACTACCAACATCTAAACCCCTTTCACAAATTAGTTTGATTTTTTTTTTCTTTTAAAATAAGTAAGAATTTTTCATGCTTACAATTTTAGTTTATAGTTTGTTTGTTTGTTTGTTTTTTTTTCCCTTTTAAAATAAGTGAGAGCTTTCCATCCTCATAATAAAAGGATATTCGACTTACATAGTTCCAATATGAGCTTCTTATTTTCTTTATTGCTTGCCTTTTTAGTTCCAATAAGAAGTCTCAGACATTCTTGACCTTGTTTTAATACTTAAAATATAAACAAATTGAATATATTAGGATAGACATTGATGTGTTCCAATATGAATTTTTGTGTAACAAGAAAGATTTATCATAGAAATTAATAAAATAATTCATACACATTTAAAAAAAAAAATGCTCTCAAAAAGTGGTTTTTGGCCATTTTGAACTAAATATTTAATTTGCTTTCATAAGTATTTATTCATGAGATCAATGTGATTCTTAATCTTTGATACACGAAGGATGGTGTTCGATTGGACGGATTAGGTTCAATAACGTGAGATCAAAACACTATAATCAACAATGTCATATCATGACCAAAATCTAAATGATACGATCCTACATGTGTAATGAAACACAACAATGAACACTATGATCAAATCACATTTAGAAGGCTTAAGTTGCGATCCAACTTTATATTAAAAATGTGTCATGATCATAAGTACCTTAACAAAAGAAATACTTTAACTTTAGCCTGTAACAATTATTTTGCTCATTTTTTTTTTTTTTTACTTAAGCAGTCGTTTCTATTCTTTTATTCAACACATTTTGATAAACGATATTTTATAGTTGTTCATTTCACCTCCCATACATTCATTAGATTGTTGATCATGTCATGGGCTACACAATCTTTATAAAGATTTGCCATCTATTATGTTACTTTACTTTTTTTTTTTGGGAACAAATATCATATTGCTTTATTTGCTTTGCAAAGCTCGTTGACTCGCTCTGGTCTCCTTTTATGAAATAGAGTTCATGAAAAATGAATAAAGAATCAATAAAATCAATATGTAAATGTATATATGTCTGTGGGTGGTACTAACATACTACCATAGGTTTTTTATTTTTATTTTTATTTTTTGTCCTGATACTAAATAATTCAGTTTTACTTCTGCAAAATTTATAAAATTAAAGTTTTCAAATGAATAGGCCATGTCATATAATTATCTAATATGTCATTATTTATATACAAAGCAAAATAGGATGATATTTATTAGTTTATTTTTATCTAGCCCAACTTTTGGCGAGTCTGAACAATATTTTTTAAATAATTAAGATGGTAATAACAAATTAAAATTTGTATTTACTGTAAAAATTGGACTATGTATGACAGACCTAGAACTAAGTACCCATTATTACTTAATACAAGGGGTACAATATATTGTACATATGCCCACTTAATTTATATATGCTTTTGTTCATGTAATATTTTTATCTATGCTTTTATTATTATTTTTTTGTTATATTCTTTCTCTTCTTAATAACACTGATGCATATAAAATCTCAATTTCTTATTTTTAAAATATATAATTACAAATTAAAAATCTAAACCTTAGACTACCCCGCACCCCCCTCATATCTCATACAACATAACATGGACGCCATGAGCCACTACTTTCTATCTCTCAAAAAAAGCTCCTAAGTAGAACTCTATTCGAGACCTCGCCCCCCTATACTAGGAGCCTTTAAGCAGTTAGCAATAAAGAAAGGATGAAACTTTAGGACTCGGGCTAGCCAACGCGCTGACGATCTATCGAAGTTAAGGTAATAAGGATTAGTCGATGAACCGATACCAAAAACATTAAACTTTGCATCTTCATCTCAATCTAAGACATGGAGTTTCTTAGCTTCTGTTGGTTATAGTGTTGTTAGAGCTAACAATTTATGACACGATACAATAACCCGACCCGAACGCGACTTAAAGTTAATGGGTTTGAGTTTAATATAAATAAGTTTGGGTCAAAACGGGTCAAACACGACTAAATTTGGGTTGTAAACATGTTAACCTATTAAACTCAAAAATAACACGTTTAACACAATTATAAATAAGTTAAGAGATAAATTATAAATAAGTTAATTCAAAATTAATATATGTTATTAATTTGTTGATAATATAGTTTTTTAATTATTTAATTTTTTAAAAAACTTAATTTATTTTAATATGTTTTGTTTTTTATTAATATTTTTTTATAAAAATATTTTTTAAATTTGATTATAAAAAGTTAAAAGAGGTTATATACAGGTATACAATTATGACACGATTAATAAATGAATTAGGTTTGAGTTTGTAAATTTTACACGATTAATAAATAAGTCGGATTTCAATTTGTAATATATGAGTCAGACCTATTTAAACACGATCCGTTTATGACACGATAACACGAATTGTCACCCTTAAGTATTGGATTGAGTCCAATTATCATCGGTAATAAGCATCGTATTAACATAGAGATTAAAATTAACTGCAAAAGCAATTAATTAACTATTTTAACCTGTTGGTTTGGACTTTGGAAGCTAGAATTTATTCCACTGCAAATAATCCGCTACTACAAGATCTTCAACTGCTCTCTTGTTGTTATATTGCTATTTGAAAGGATTACGGGAATGCCATTTGTGTGCGTTGATATAAAATATTACTTATATTTATACTCATTCGTACCCAGGACTTTATGACCCCATTAATAGATAACAAATAGGTGTACAATATTTTGCTTTTTAACAACTTCGGTAGTAAATAAAAGTTAAAGTCATCAGTTCTTTTTTTTTTTTTTTTTTATCAAATCTTGTTCATATGTGAAATTGGATCTTCTGAATATTTGATTGATTTTAGAATAGTTTAACTATTAATGTCAAAAAAAAAAAAAAGACAAGGTTGTTGACACATCATCCAATTAGTTAATGAAATCAACGTCATGGTTGTTTTATATTGCTGACTTGAATTTAAGACAGGCACATGATGCCATGAATTACAAGAAATATTGTCATCAACAATTAAGAATACCAATCATTGCTAGTTTAAAAATTAAATAATTAAATTTACTTTTAAAAATTTCTTCTTTGTCAAATCTAACATTTATTTTTACTTGTGTGTACAAATTAAGAAGAAGAAGAAGAAAAATAAAAGCCAAATAAAACTTTTCATGTTGCTTTATTCATGAAAGAACAACATATCACTTCTATATGTTCAAAAAACGATATTTTAATTTAGAAGTTATTTGGTAAGAGATAATTTTAGACACGAGAATGAAAATTTTAAAAATTTTCATGTAATTTTTATATGAAAATTTTTTATGATTTTTATTCTTATGCTTAAAGATTATCCTTTACTAAATACCTCTTATTGATAGTGAGAGTAACATGTAAAATGAAATAAAATAATAACAATAACTTTTTTTTTTTTTTTTACTTATAGCAGAAAAGTTGTTTTATATTGAAAAAACTTTCTATATATTCAGTCCTATATATATATTATTCTTAACGACGCCAAACTTTTAAAAATACTATGACATTCATTATTTATTAATGTCACTAAAATCACATGTAACCTCTAGACTATATTTTTTAAATGTTTTTTTGTTGTTAGGCTGACTACTGTAACAAATTGTTTTTAATAGATTTTATACTTTCATTTAAAAGAAAAACTTTTTAGCTTTACACCCAAAATCCTTTTAATATATATTTTTAATATCAACCTATTTTATTTATATCTACTGCACATGCTCACCAACTAATAAACATAGATTTCAAATCTCGAGATTAATCGTACTATGATAGCTTTATGTAAGGTAGAGTTTGTTTTTTTTTGGGGTGACAGTAAAAAAGTTGCCATAACACCCTTATGTCATTCTATAGAACCGTATATGAGATTTTTACCTTATACGATTCCTCGTTGAACTCTTTAGAATGTTATTAGATCTTTTTTTTTCGTTTGAGAATCTCCTTTTTTTTTATCTGTTCCAAAGACCAACTAAAACCAATTCAGTCACGTTTTCTTGTTTCAATTGAACGCTTTCCATTTTTTATTATTCGCAAAGTAAAAAAGAAAAATATTTCTCTATTTACCAAACATATGAAGATCCAATTACAATTTTAACATCAACCTCTAACAAATTCTATTATGTTAAAATTTTAAAATCTAAAATTACACCTTCTTTGATGACTTTATAAGGACGAGTACACAAATT
>JAJIYU010012217.1:0-14720 GCA_030144865.1 Tinospora cordifolia | reverse complement strand
TGTGTGTTAGCATAATAAATGTTAATACTACATATTATAGGAATATGTACATAGAAAAATTTGTATAATTAAATAAAAATGTAGTGTAAGTGTATTTATTAAAAATAAATATAATATTATATAAATATTAATTTATAATTACATAAATTATTATCTGAAAATAAATATGAAATAAATAAAAAAATACATGGAAATAGTAAATGTGGATTATTTAATTAAAGATATTAAAGAAATAGAAAAATATCTAATAAATGCAATATTAAAAAAAAATTAGAAAGGGGAAAATATTAGCAAATCATCAAAATAGAAGGGAATATACTAGAAAATCAAGTTTTTATCAATTAGGAAGTGTCTAATTGGTGAAATTCAGATAATAACATTATTAGAAAGCAATTTGGTAATTAGAAACTGCATCTAACGGTCCAAAACGAATCTGCAAAATCCAACGAATGAAATCGAAGCCCAAAACAGCGCCCAAGATCACCAAATCATTGAAACCAACGGCCAGGATTGAACAATCTGCAATCCAACGGCCCAGAACAAGAGTGCACTTAACACCCTGGAACACCAGATCACCACAGATCGGACGGTCTGAAATCAACACGTCTGATCCAACAGCCCAGATTCAAGATATCTCTGATCAATCACGTCACTCGAGATCCATCAAACGGTCTAGATCGAGGCGCTCTGAGAGGATCGCGAACGGATGCTCCGATCGACGAAATGGAATGGCCAGAAACTATCAGGGACAATTGGACGATCAAAACGAGTTTCGGTCATCATGAAATGCGTGTCTCGAGGACGATCCGAGCGTCCAAAGCAAACTCGTTATTCTGAAATTGCAAACCAGCACCGCGCTCAAAGTAATCGGACGGCCGAGATTCACGCTCCTCTAACAATCAAGGATCCAACACTGTGCTCGAGGAATATCGAACTGCCCAGATGCAATCCGCCCAATCCAAGTACGTATGCGTGATACGAGAAAGATCCGATGGCTCCGATTCGCTACTTCGAGATTATTATCGAAAAAATTATGTTTTGAAATTCTAAACTCACTTGCTATTCTTTTTTATGCTTAGGGGGCATGAAATTTTGAAGAATTGGCAAGTTTCCCACAAGATGACACCCCAAACTTGCTATTCTCTACCCTTTTGAACTCTATATAAACACCCCCCATGCTCACAATTCATCTCATCCCAAGAAACAAGAGTTGAATTGTCATCTTGTTCTCTAAGCCTTCTTCTTGGCAATCCCTTCAGTTCTTGAGTAATCTTGAACTGTTCTTGAGTGTTCTTGAGTGTTCTTGAGAGTTCATGAGCGTTTGGAAGTCTTGAAGCAATGGAACTCTGTCGAATTTCAGAGGCGTACAAAGGAGACCTTTTTAAGGTGGAAGTGACTTCTAACTTCTACTTCTTTATTTTAATTTGAATAAGTCTTGCATGTGCGATGATATTTTGAAGATAATTAATTGAATATATGTTTTAATATGCATGCTTTATTTATTTGATGTGCCATGAATATACATGTTATGCATGTTTAGAAATAAAAAATATTGATGCATGTTATACATGAATTGTGCCATGAAGAAATATTTAATGATTCATGTGTTGCATATGTTGCATCGATGGTTTAATCTGATATTGTGTGTTTTATCACTAAGAAAAGATTAAATAATGTTTCAATCCACGTACCGGCGCGATGATGGACTGCGTAGTAGCATCGTGTATGTTCCACCCCCCGACCCGGCTTGCCGGTTTACTATTGATGATTTTGAACTGGGTTTCCAAGAGTGATCCCACTTCATAGATATTGGGGTTTGAGTTTTCGTTTGTCATTCTCTCTCCCTACGATGCGGAACATAGAGATTAAACTTTTTCGGTCCGAATGTCAACTATAAACAAGAAATTTGTTTGAATCGCCTAATGTACAAAAGTGTTTGATATGCTTGGTTTGTTTGAATTGAAATAATGATTTAGATGTTTAGAAAGATTCACTGGGCTATGTGTTCACCCTTCCTTCTATTTTTCAGGTAATTGATTTATATGAAGACCATGAAAATTAGTTAGGTTCTTTATTTAAAAAGTTTTTAATTTCTATGTAAGGACATGTTGCCCAAGTTTTGAATCTTCTACTGTAATAGTTTTTCCTCAAGATCAAATTATGTATTCAATTTTATTTTATTAATTGAGTTTATGAATTTCAGTTATTTCTTTTATCATTGCCTTATTAAATTCCTAAATTTAAATTATGTATTGTCAAATAAAGTTAAGGCATGAAATAATTGAAATAGAAAGAAAGAAAGTCAAGTGTATGTCACTTGTAAAGTACACCGGCCCGACCCGCTGTTTGGTTTAACCACTGTCAAAAGAATGGTGGTCGTGTCTAATGCTTAAAGATACGAGGATTGGGGTGTTACACAAAATTTCAATAGAGATTCCTTCCTTCAACACTTCTAGCAATTCAAAGATAACTCAAGAACACTCAATCAAACACTAAAACACTCAAGAATACTTCAAGATCACTCAAGGACAAAAGGGTTGGCAAGAAAAAGGCTAGAACAAGTTAAGAGGGAAGTGTCAACTCTTTGCTTTGGGATGAAGAATAAGTGTACACAAGGGGGCCATGGTTTTGGCATCTTAGATTAGGGTTTCCTCACAAGAGCAAATTTCGACAAGCCAAAGTGTGCACAGTTTGGGAGTTTGCAAGATATGGTTTCTAATTTCTAAGACGTGGTCCTCATTTGGTTTCCTTTATGTGTGTGAGCACAAACCAGCTTTAGAATCAAATTACTTAGGACGTCCCATCTAGGTTAGATTTTGTGCTTATGGCATGTTGCCTAATTAATTCATTTGCTTGTGCACCACACATGCATTATAGGAAACATCTTATTCTTGGCGTCATGGTGTATGTGTTCTCTAGGTTCCACGATTCACTTTTTGCTTGGTTTATGCACACAAATTAGCATGTGGATCTTCCTGAACATCAAGATTAGATAGCATCTAGGGTTTAGAAACTTCTATTAGGTTGCATAAGCACAAATGATGGCTACAGATTTACAATTGAGGATATGATTGACATTCCCTCGTAGGTGCTAAGATTAGGGTATCTTTTAATTTAGGAAACTTTTCCATTTCTGATTTTTTTTGTTTCTTCTTTGTTTGTGAGCATGGTTCATCACTTAGATAGTTCTAATCAAGATTGCTCCCATGTGTGCACACAGATACACGCACACATGGACCGATTTGCATAATAGGGTATAGTGTACATGATCTAAGTGTGGCATACATGAGATCATTCTTCATAGTTCCTCATAGGTGTGGTGTAATTGATCATTTGCATGGCACATGGGATCATTCTAGATGATTTCAAATAAGGGAAGCATCCCATTGAGGTTGGGTAGGGTGAAGGTTTACACGATCACGATGTTCCACCCATGTGGTTTGCACATGTTTAGGGGTGGCCATGAATTTTTGGATCCACATGAATTTAATAAAAATTCATATCTCATTATTTATTAAAAATTAAGGACTTTAATATATATTTTTTTATTCATAATAAAATAATGCACAATTTTAAACTATCGTTTGGCTAGAGTAACCCCCATTTCATCTACTTTCCTAATTTAAACTCCACTAAAGGGTATTAAGCAAATGAAACTCATATTTTGGCCAATTGAGCTGATTTTTGGATATGTTATCTAGTTGATCAGTTATGGCATCTCGTATCATTTCAGGTCATTCTGAGGTCAAAAGATTTACTAAATGGTGTTTGGACTTGCTAAATTTATCCTTGAATTGGACCCATTTTTATTTTTCACCCAATTCAATCAAATGAAATTTTAATTGTTTCGTTTTATTCATTACAAGATTACAGGGTAATACAACCTACCGTTCTTAAAAAAAAATTGTCCTCGAAACTTGTACAAAATCAAAAATTCCTAGTAAACAGGTATGGATATTTGGCATTTATTTCGCTTTCTAGTTCCCATGTAGCTTCTTCCACCCTATGATGCTTCCACAATACTTTAACTAAGGGAATATCCTTAGTTCTCAGGCTTTACACTTTGTTGTTAAGGATTCTAATATCTGCTTCTTTGTATGTGGCATCATCTTGAACATTCACTTCCTCCCAGTAGATGATGTGAGAGGGGTCTGGTTCATATTTTCTCAGCATAGACATGTCAAACACGTTATGAGCCGAGGTCATCCGATTAGGTAAATACAACTTATAAGCACATTTACTGATTTTTCTAAGTATTTCAAAGGGCCTGACAAATCTTGGTGATAACTTCTTTTTAAACTTGAACCCCTTGATGCCCTTCTGAAGACTAATTCGTTGAAATACCTTGTCACCCACTTGAAATTCTAGGGGTTTCCTTCTTGTCAGCATAACTCTTTTGACAAATCTGAGTTGTAATCAACTTCTTTTGGATTAGTTTGACTTGGTTGTTCATTTCTTCCACCAAGCCTGGCCTAGTCAACAAATGGTCTTCAAGCTCAGCCCAACAAGTTGGTAATCTGCAAGGTCTTCGATAAAGAGCCTCATGTGGAGCCATCTTAATACATGCCTGATAACTGTTGTTATAGGCAAACTCCACCAAGTGTAAGTGCTTGCTCCAGTTTCCTTTAAAGTCCAGAACACATGATCTCAATATATCCTCCAAGGTCTGGATAACTCTCTTAGACTGCCCATTTGGCTGAGGGTGAAAAGCAGTACTCATGGTGAGTTTAATGCCCAACTCCTTCTGTAGACTCTGCCAGAACTGAGAGGTGAAGTGAGAGTCTCTGTTAGATACAATCGTCTTAGGCAAACCATGAAGTCTTGCTATCTCCTTCACATAGAGTTCTCCCAACTTACTAACTTGGTCTATAGATCTGATTAGCAGGAAATGAGCCACTTTAGTGAGATAATCCACAATCACCCAAATAGTGTCTTCTCCTTTCTGGTTCCTGGCTAAACCACTGATGAAGTCCATAATAATGTTATCCCACTTCCATTCAAGGATAGGGAGTGCTTGTAACATTCTAGAGGATTTTCAATGTCCTATTCACTTGCTAACAGGTTAAGCACTTGGCAACATGCTTAGCCACGTCCCTCTTTATTCCTCTCCACCGGTAAGTCTTTCTAAGGTTTTGGTATATCTTATCTCCACCTGGATGCATTGTATACTTGGTCTGATGAGCCTCATCCAATATGTTCTGCTTACTCTGTCCATTCTGAAGTACACAGACCCTCTCCCTGAGTCTTAGGATATTCTCATCATCTAACCTAAAGTCAGAATGCTTAACCTGTTCAACTCCTTTTATCAAACCTACAAACCATTCGTCTTGCCTTTGTTCCTCCCTGATCTGATGTTGTAGATTCGGTTGGCAAGACATGCTATAAAGGTAGGCTTGCTTGTCATTCAAGGTTATCTCCAACCTAAAGTCTTTGGTTAACTAGTACTTCCGTTTAAGGTTGAAAATTCTTTGGTAACATCCTGCCTTCGACTTAGTAGACTTGACAACACAGCAAGCCTTGGGATCACTTCTTTAAGTGTCTAACACTTTCTTTCTATTTTTAACATTCAAAACATAGCCACAAAATCTCTTAATGAAATTAATTTCGTTAATTGGAAAAGTTTAGGTACAAAACCTTATTCACGCCATGATTCATAAATGCTAACATATAGCAATTTTTAAGTAACGGATTCCATGCCTCTAATTAAATTTAAAATAAGTTCTTCTTTCCTAATATTGTTATATTGGGGTTTCTAAGGTAGGTCTTGATCTTATTGAGCCTCAACAACAAAAACTCTGGCTTGGTTCTTCCCATGACTATGATTTTGCCCTTGGTTGGCATTTTGCTGTCATTGTCTGCCCTAAAAATGATCATTCTGACCTCTTCCCTAAGTGTTCTATGGCTAAAGAGCCTGAGCGGGTGCATTCGGGCAATTTCTAGCAAGATAACTCTTCTACCTGCACACATAGCACGGTCCTTGCTTCCTCGCCTATTCTTTTAACTCTTCTTTATTTTGCATCTTCTTTATTTTGCCTCTATTTTGATGTATGTGGTACTTTCTCACCACTCTTATTCTTCTTTTGGGCTTTTTGGTTTTCTTTTTCATTCCTGGGTCATTTGTTCTTTCCCCTCAACCTCTGTTATAGGTTGAGTTGTTGTTCTAGAGTCAGGGCTTTTTCTAAGACGTCTCTGCCAAATGTGGCAGCTCTAGTAGCATATCTCTTGGATCCAACCATTATATCCAAGTCAAAAGCCATTTTAGTATCCGATAAGGTATTACAATAAAAAGATTTAATAGAATCATAATCAGTGGCACACAACCTATCTTCCCTTATCTTCGAGATACAAAATGTTTTTCTAGACTTAAGAAGATAATTGTCTCGCCCATATTCATTCATCAAGTTCATATTCCCTAGCATTCAGTTTCATTCGTACTATCATGACTCTAGATTTCAGTAGCCTAACAGTTTATGCTTCTAGGTTTTTGTTTGTTCTTGGGTATAAGATTTGGTTTCATATGACATACATATCAAGCATGTTTTTCAAACAATCATACAATCAAGCAATTTCACGCTAACATAACAAAATTTTCAGGCTTCCATCTAAGCTTCCAAGTTCAAGTATCTCATACCACTCCACCCCTTCCACTAAGACTTTCACTCAGAAAATTGCCACACCCAAACAATTTTACGAATGTCTTGATAACTAAGGTTTCTCGAGCCCACTATACTCGACTATCCTATACCAGCCAAGTATAGAGAAACAAGTTCTTCCAAAGTTACTAACCATTCAGCAAACATGGCCTATCATTCTCTGAGTCCAGGCTTCCTCCATGACCCTGAATTCTTATGCGTCCCATACCACATAGAAACTAAAGTTATAGAATCTTCCCGATCTCGTGTCCTAACCAAACAAGATTCAGTTCTCACATATTTTCAATCTCTAACCTATGTCCTAAAGTTTTATGCTTTTCATCCACTGGTCCACCTTTGGCTATACCCATGTTTGTACCTAAGGTTACTTCCCTAAACCTTGGGTTTCAATCTAGTAAACTCACAATTTCTGTTTAGTCAAGACACCATTTTTGCCATCTTATTCGACCTCTAGTTAGTTTCTTGCGCTAATTTTTTCACTTTCTAATTTTCTTTTATAGAAAGTAAGGATGTTTTTCAACTCTGACCACTCATACAAGCTGGTGGGGCAACCTCCAGATCAAGTGGCGAGAACGAAGTCTGATTGGCAACCATGCTTTCTAGGGCGAGATAACCCACCTTCCTTTCAAAGTTTAGCTTTACTCGAGAAAAGGATTATCTACTATCAGCTCAACTTGTTGTCTTTATATCCAAACAAAACATTTTGAAGCATATCTTTCCTTTTTGAAACTATTTTCCAAAATAGTTTTCAATTTTATAATAGAAGGTAGAGCATTCAAATTTCAACTCAAATCATAGGTTAAACCTAATTGAGTTAATACTTTCTAAATCTAATACCACCATTGGTATAAGATTAAACTTTCTAATTCTAGCCCAACAATCCATGTTTAGGCTTAACTTTCTATTTCAAGCCCAGTGTTTCAAATAACTGAGCTCTACTACCACCTTGTATCAAAGGAAACTATTAAATTTTTGCCTAACAACTAATGCTTAGGCTCTGATACCACCTTTGCAATACTCCAACCCCCGAGACTTGATTGTTTAGCCAATCAAAAGGCGGGTCGGGCCATGTTACATTACAAGTAAACAATTTACATCACATTCGAATTATCACAAGTCCAATTAATTCATAATAAGCAACACAATCGAAACAATTTAACTTTAATTAAATAATACTATTACATGGGAGATTAAAAAAAAAATCTTAATCTTTATAATAAAGATGTATGTACTTGAATTTCAAACAACAAAAGAGCACATAACTCAATTTAAAAATTAAACTCAGCGGAAGTCTTAATTTAAATAATCAAAATTTGGACAACATGCCCTTACATATAAACTTTCCAAGTTTAAAATCCTTTTGAATACTAAGTAGTCTTCGTGATTCAATTCCTAAAAAATATGAGAGGAAGGGATGAGCACATAACCCAGTGATTCATTCCATAAATAACTAAGATACTAATTTAAATGAAAACCACGTCCAAATTCAAAACACTTGTAAATGATTAGGTGATTCAAACATATCTCTGGTTATTGTTGACATTAAGACTGAAAGGGGTTCTTATCCCTTGATGTTCTTATCAAAATACTTCACTCTTAGATGGAAAGGCAATTCATCTTGTCATATTCAATTGGAATAAGGATTCCATGTCCATGATCCAAGTACATTGGGCTATACACATCTACACATAGTAATGAGACCCATATACACTAAGTACATGTAAAGAATACCCATAGCATCACTTAGATTACTATGATAGTACATGGTTCATAAACTTCAAAGTCTTAAACTTAATTCTCACATATTCATGAATCTAAAATCAGAATATTAAAATTAAGAATAAGACATTCAAAAAGTATGAAAATAATACATAGCATGCTTCATAATTCAAATCAATTCTAAACAAGGATACTAGGCATGGCATGGTATCATGAATATTTAAAACATGCATACGTGATAATCAAATTTTAAAACATTATCAAACATGTTGAAAACTGAAAATAAACATGCTAAATTGAAAATAAAAAATGCATAAACATGCTAGAAACTGAGACTAGTAAAGTCGAAGTGTAAGAAATCTCATCCACCTTATGAAGCTTTTTCTCAAAATTACAGTAGAGGTTCCTTTCTTCAACACTTCTAGCACTTCAAAGATAACTCAAGAATACTCAATCAAACACTCAAACACTTAAGAATACTTCAAGATCACTCAAGAACAAAATGGTTGCCAAGAAAAAGGCTAGAACAAGCTAAGAAGCCAGTGTTAACTCTTTGCTTTTAGATGAAGAATAAGTGTGCACAAGGGGGGTTTATATAGATTTTCAAGAGGCAAGGAGGGCTATGGTTTGGGAAACTCATATTAGGGTTTCCTCACAAGTCAAGCAACTCTCCACAAGCCAAAGTGTGGAGGTTTGGAAGTTTGCAAGATATGGTTTCTAATTTCCAAGATGTGGTCCTCATTTGGATTCCTTTATGTGTGTGAGCACAAATCAACTTTAGAATCACTTCAAAATCATTTAGTACGTCCCATCTAGGTCAGATTTTGTGCTCATGGCATGTTGCCTAATTAATTCATTTGCTTGGGCACCACAAATGCATTATAGAAAACATATTTTTCCTAGCGTCATGGTGTATGTGTTCTCTAAGGTCCACGGTTCACTTATTGCTAGGTTTGTGCACACAAATCGACATGTGGATCTTCTTGGACATCAAGAATAGAGAGCATCTAGGGTTTAGAAATTTCTAATTAGGTTGCATACGCACAAGTGATGGCTAGGGTTTTACAATTGAGGATATGATGGTCATTCCCTCATAGGTGCTAAGATTAAGATATCTTTTAATTTAGGAAATTTTTCCATTTATGATTTTTTTTGTTTCTTCTTTGTGTGTGAGCATGGTTCATCACTTAGACGCTTCTAATTAGGATTGCTCACATGTATATACATACATGCATGCGCACATGGATCGATTTGCATAATAGGGTATGGTGCACATGATCAAAATGTGTTGTATATGAGATCATTCTTCATGGTTTCTCAAAGGTGTGGTATACTTGACCATTTGCATGGCACATGGGATCATTCTACATGATTTCGAATAAGGAAAACATCCCATTAAGGTTGGATACGGTGAGGATGTACATGATCATGGTGTTTCACCCATGTGGTTTGCACATTTTTAGGGGTGACCATGAATTTATGAGTCCACATAAATTTAATAAAAATTCATACCTCATTATTTATTAAGAGTTAAGGACTTAATATATATTTTTGTGTTTATAATAAAATAATGCATATTTTTAAACTGTCATTTGGCTAGGCTGATCCTCATTTCATTTACTTTTCTAATTTAGACTCCACTGAAGGGTATTAAGCAAATAAAACCCAAATTTTGGCCAATTGAGCTTATTTTTGGATATGTTGTCAAGTTAATCAGTTTATGGCATCTCGTGTCATTTCAAGTTGTTCTGAGGTCAAAAGATTCACTAAATGGGGTTTGGACTTGCTAAATTTATCCCTGAATTAGATCCATTTTCATTTCTCACCCAATTCAATCAAATGAAATTTAAATTGTTTCATTTTATTCAGTACAAGGTTACAGGGTATTGCATGTCTCCCCCAAATTCAGTTCTTTCTTGTTTTGTTTGCTTAAGAAGAACGATGAGGACCACACCACTTGGCCGAGAGGCAAGTCGATGCATATTATTTCTATTTTTCACACTTTCCATTTCTATCCCAATTCTCTGGGATTTCTGATGCACATCATTTCTATTTTTCACACTTTCCATTTCTATCCTAATTCTCTGGGATTTCTGAGTATCATATAATTAAAAACTCTTGAACACTTCTAAATTAAGCACAAGAGATTTAATATCATTAATTAATTGGAAATTAATGGTACGAAACCTTAAACCTACACCATAACTCGAAAAAGACAATATTTATAAACCATTGAGTTAAATAACTCCATAACATTAATTATTTTCAAAATTCAAGGTATATAACTTTTGAGTCTATTACAGGGGAATAAATCTTCAATAACAAAATTAGGCCAACGTGCCCTTACAATTTCCTTAAAATATTCTAAGGAAAATATTGCTTAAATGGCTATCATGTTGCCTCTGTTTATCAATTTCCTTAAAAGGTAGAAAATGGAAGGGTGAGCACAATGCCCAGTGGATCATTCTAAATAGTTAACTTATTATTCCAATAAATAAGACATTCAAGATAAACACTTTCAAACATTACGTGATTTAATCAATTTCTTTTTCAAAGTTGTATCAAATACTAAAAGGGGTTAACCATAGTGTTCCCATCAAAATAATTGTTCAAGAAGAACAAGGGCAATCCTTTATGCCAAATTTCACTAGATTTAGGACTTCATCCAAGTATTTTGAGACCTTACCCATGTGAACTAGAAACAAATTTGAAGTTCACATCTTGATAACACCCACAGTAATTCTTGTGGAATACTACGCTAGTACGTGGTTATAATCTCATTTAATCTTTTATTAAGTAAAAAAAAAACTGCAATAATAAACTAACATGATTAAATTTTGCATGTGAGCATAACAAGCATCATAATAGCACATAACATATATGCAAACCTAAACATGCGAGGTCTAAGCATGGCATGCGTAATCAATGATGATAAAATGCATATTTTCAAGCATGAACATCTTATTGAAATCAAAGTAATAAGATAAACCTCAGAAATCACTTCCACCTAAAATAGCTTTTCTCGTCTTGAAGCTCTATTGAATTTCCTTCAAATCTCTCCAACTACTAGCATAGAAATTTGTGCAACACTTCATTACTACTACTCTAATTGTTATTTAGAACAACTAATGAAAAAAAACAGATGCCAAGAAGGAAGCAGAGAGAACAAGAAGGGACTTGTTCAATTCTTGTTGGGTTGAAGAGAATAGTGCTCATACTTGGGTTTATATAGAGCTCTAATAGGCATGAATTGGCAAGTTTGATGTGTCTTCATTGTAAAAACCTTTCTAAAACTCTTTCCCTTTTCATTTTATTCGTTTCCTATGCATAAGAATTTGTAATTAAAGCTTTAGAAATTGCTAATACATTTTTTGGGTTGATTTTATTTTAGAAACATTTCTAATTCTCTATTTTACGTGTTTTCAAGGACATATATTAGTAAGCAATTATTTTAGAAGTTGCTAATACGTTCTTCTGAGTTGATTTCATTTTAAAAACCTTTCTGATTATTTATTTTACTTGTTTCCCAAGCATATATATTAGTAAGTAATTGTTTTAAAAATTGCTAATACATTCTTTTGAATTGATTTCATTTTAGAAACATTTTTAATTCTCTATTTTTTTGTGTGAAGAGAATGAGGGTTTTGGAAAGTGTAGATTTTTTTAGCAACTTGCTTGTTTTTTTTTTCATTTTTGGCCATCTTTTTTCCTTCCATTTTATTTTCATTTTACTTACTTTATTTTGTACCTTAGAATATGCATAATTTTACATCCAAAAATTCAACAAAATTCTTAGTTAATGTTGTTTCTCATTTTGGCCACTTATAAGCTAAAATATATAAAATCTTGTATCTCTAAAATTTTGTAAAACTCTCGAGGATTAATTAAATTTCGTACAAATTTTCAGGGTATTACAAGGGTGGTATCTAATGCTAGAACTCGGAGGCACAAATGAAAACTTTGAATTTTGCTATGCTAGCGTGAACTTATATGATTATATGATTGTTTGATTAATTGAATGCATGTCATACTTATATATATCACATGTTTTTATTATGAGACAAAGTCCTATACCCAACAACATTAGAGGGCGTTGAATCCCTCAAATAGAACTTAAGAAAATAAACTACTAGGCCATTGAATGAATCGAGAACCTA
Source organism: Tinospora cordifolia (assembly GCA_030144865.1). NCBI lineage: Eukaryota > Viridiplantae > Streptophyta > Magnoliopsida > Ranunculales > Menispermaceae > Tinospora > Tinospora cordifolia. The sequence goes on along the minus strand of JAJIYU010012217.1, from coordinate 2,191 downwards.
GAGACACAACTCTAGAGTCATGATAGTACAAATAAAACAAAAAGGTTGGAAATACGAACTCGATGAACGAATATGGATAGGACAACTATCTTCTCAAGTTTGGAAAAGTATTTTGTATCCCAAGGATAAGGGAAGACGGGTTGTGTACCCTAGATTAGAATTCTCTTAGCTCTTTTGTTGTGATACCTTATTGGATACTAAAATGGCTTTTAACTTATAGATAATGGCTACATCTAAGAGATACGTGACCAGAGCTGCAACATCTGACAAGACTAAACCGCGAGGACAGGAGGCACAAACTAGAATGGCTCAGAGCCAGATGGAAAACATGATGATGGAAGTCACCAAGAAGGTTATAGACTAGATTATGAGGGCATTGCCTCATATGACACCACAGGCGATACCACAACCGCCAATGCAGGAATAGATTCCAAAACAACAGCCGGTGCCAATATTGAGGTTCCGATTCATCGAAGGGCATAAGAAGACATGGAAGATAAGGAACAAACGGATATGCTAATGGAGTTGGAGAAACTCCACCCATCCTAATTTGATAGAGCTTCTGAACAAATGACAGCAGATCACTAGTACCAGGAGATGGATGAACACCTGGAAGTGGTAGGGGTAACAAGTCCGCATAGAGTTGCACTGGCTACCCATCAGTTCAATGGACCAGCCAGAAGTTGGTAGCGAATGTTGAAGGCTGATCCAAACACTGACGTCAAGTAGATGCACTGGGAAGAGTTCAAAGAAGTGTTTTATGAGAAGTTTTTCCCAAAAGCTATACTAAGGAAGATGCAGGAAGACTTTGTTGGGCTGAACCAAAGAGATATCATGGCGGCTAAGCACGAGATCAAATTTACCAAATTGGCTAAATTCTCATCTGAACTGATTAGGGAAGAAAATATGAAGGCCAACCAATTTTCCTAGGGTCTCAAGATTGAGATCCAAAAGATAATAATGGCACTGGGCGTAAAGACATACAAAGACATCATAGAAAAGGCTTTAATGTTGGAGCAAGGACTCAACTTTGAAAAAAAGTTGAAGAATAGAATCAAGAGGCCCAAAAATGACAAGGACCACTAAGGGGCCCAAAAAAAGTAGAACAAGAATGGTAGGAAGGCACTTAGACTCAGCAACAAGTACAGCCTAAGGAGGAACAAATAGAATAGGCAAGGAGACTAGGGTTGTTCTACTTGTGCAGGCAAAGGTGTCAATTAGTAAGGAATTGCCCAACTGCACCAGCTCAGGCTCCTCAATGACAACAACCATAGAACAATTAGGGAGGAGGATAGAATGGTCATCCCCAGGGTAGACAATAGCAAAAAAATGCTAACCATGGGCTAAACCAAGGTCGTGGTCAGATTCAAGCTAGAGTGTTTGTTGTTGTCGATGTTCAAGAAGAACAAGTCCCTGTTGTGGAAAATACATTCATGTTATTTAATGTTGATGTGTAACTATTATTTGATTCGAGTGCTAAAAAATCTTTTATTGCTAAGAAACTAGCAAATAGGTTGCAACTAGTAACAAAGACCTTGCCCATGACTTTGAATAAATCCACACTGATAGGGACCACTATTACCTCAAAAGGAATGTGTAGTTGTGACGTTTCGGGAGAAACTAATCTCGGTCAACCTATGTGTACTACAATTTTATGGATACGATTAGATCTTGGGGATGAACTGGTTAGACCACTATCAGGTTCAAATAAATTGTCCTAAGAGGTGATTAACCATAACCTTACCTTCGGGGGAAACCTATAGAATCAACAGTGATATGTGAAGATTATCGAGAAGGCCAATGATAGTGTAACAACCACCGGCAATCCTACCGGGACTCTTACCTACATCGTAGGGCCCACGTCATTGCGTGTCACTCATAAGGTACTGTTCCCCCCCCTGGGATTTTATTTCGCCTCCGTGGAGTTTTGAACCCATGACCTAGGGGACAAGTACATTGTTCTTGCAACATCCACTACCATTGAGCTATCTTGTAACACCCCAACCCCCGCGTTCTTTGATTTGAGAGTTGGAGATAACCACCGTTCCTTTTGACAGTGGACTTAACCAATTGGCGGATCGGGCCGGTGTTACTTTACAAGCGACACACGCTTGACTTTCTATTTTTCAATACCACATGCCTTAGAATAAATTCAATAGTGCAATTTCACATTTAATAAAATCAAGGCATT